>DWNR01000298.1:0-21646 GCA_018250455.1 Polygonus leo | reverse complement strand
AATTGCTTCACGGAGGATTATGAGGGTGGCGGTGGTACATCCCCGGTCGAACTACATGAGTTCTACCACCTGGCAAAGTGTTTGCGTGAATCTTAAAACCGTCTTCGCGTACACAGATACGACGATAGTCGTATGCACCACATTTCTATATTATATCATTATAATTATTTACCATATAAAGGTAGCAAACAGGCATGCAGTCCACCTTATGGTATGTGATCCCTGCCACACATGAACATCTATAATCATCCTCCAAAATGCGAATCAATTATACTTAAGTTTGATCAAGGATACGTTGCTACCCTTGAGGACCAAGATGTTCTAGATTTTGCAATAGTTCTACAATATAAATTACTAACTTCATTCAGTTGAAACGATTATTTGGTACGCTTTGAAATCTTTCGAAAAGCTCTCATGCTGCTGCAAATATTCTCGTTTGTTAGACACAAAAGGCGGATACTAGACACGAGTGTTTGCGTAAGTCTTAAAACCGTCTCCGCGTACACAGATACGCCTTTGTACTTGTCAAATGCAGTACATTTCAATAGGTTTGTAAAAACATTATTCTACTACATCTACAACGATTTTGTAAATGGTTCCTGGAAATCAACCGGTACACGGTTGATTGGATGCCCACTAATATATGGAGTAAAAGATGAGTTGTCCACAATAAACTACGCTTCAAGACATGTATCTTGTGACAGGAGAAAGAACAGACGGATATCAGATAGCCAAGTGGTAGAATTCGTGTAGTTCGACCGGGAAGGTACCACCGCCACCCTCATTGTCCTTCGTGAAGCAATTTATTGTGTTTCGGTTTGGAGAGGCGTGGTTGCGGGCTATACTTATACATGAGGCGAACATCTTATCTCAGGGGTAGCAACGCATCTGTGATCAAATTCAGGTATGATTCAATCGTAGTTGGGAATGATTACTGATGTCCATGGGCGGCAGTGACCACTTACCATCAGGTGGGCTGCATGCTCGTCTGCTACCTTCATTCGATAAAAAAACCTTGTGACTGGAAGAACAGATGGACATCGGAGTCATCGTAATAAGATCTCGTCGACTGATTGGATGCAAAACGCTAAAAAATGAAATATTTCGAAAGACTATGCTAGCTACAAATATTCGCGTTTGTTCAGCACATAAGTGTTTGTGTTAATCTTAAAACTGTCTCCGCTTACGCAGATACATCCTTTGTACTTATCCAATGCAGTATATTTCTGTAGGTTTGTAAGATTTTTCCATCTAAAACGATTTCTGTTTATGTTGCCTGGTGTATCGATTAAACCAGTTGTATGCTTATGAGCTACTAGCTATCCTAGCAAACGTTGTACCGCCATATAAAGTATCAATTTTTCCCGATTTTGCAACATTTTTCGTTAATAAGCGTTAAATACCCTATAACCTGAATAAATAGACTATCCAACGCATAAAGATTTTTTTTTTTCATTAAACAACGCTTAAAGATTCGAATCAGTAGTTCCTGAGATAAGCGCGTTTAATCAAACAAACAAACTCTACAATTACTATAATATTCATAAAGATATCGGGTTATGCTTAAGAAATAATGGATCAATGCGTACAAATTACTATTACATATTATTTGCTTATTCTTGAATTTAATCAATCCATGAGATTGATATTTTCATTCCGTGTAATTTGTACGGTTTTTATTTGCACAGATTTTTTAATATTTTAAGGATATAATAAATGTTTTTTTTGTTTTTTTTTTAGCATTTGCGAGAACTCGTTTAGCTTTTTCCGAAAACATAGAGTGGTATAAAAACATTATGGCTTACTAACAGAGAATATTAAAATAGATTTTATGCATACAGACGTATTATTCATATCAAATAAAATTTTCGGTTTATTTATGTTCAAATACAAATATATCAATAGACATATATTCCCAAACCTCTGTCCTCAACCTCCCATAAATGGGGATAAGAGTGGTCGGAATGGAGACACTATCGATCCTGAGGGCGAACAATCAAGGAAATTGAAAGGTCCCGGTCCCGACCCGCGCACCTTGTCTTATCCGGCCGTCCATCACATTCCGGGCGAACCGGTCCATTTCGAACCCGGGTATGCGGTGTGTCGAACGAAACTCGTTTTGTTCAATCGCATTATGATAAAGGGTGGGAATTTGGGCATTATGCTACGGAAGTCTAATCTCAATAATTTATTACGGTTACTTTGTGTGCTTGAAATTATTACTATTATAGAGACAATGTGATAACTCATGCCTATTGAGTAATGGGTGTGAAATATGAACAAAATGGACATTTTTTTTTTAAATTTATAAACATTATGAAACACAAAAATGTGTCTGCGATTGCTAAACCGTAGCGTGTAATGCCAGTTTGTTTTAGTTTTAATCAGGTATAATAACTTCATTTTTTTCCACAATTAAAAAGTGCGCCATTTTTTCACAGAAACACATTTTTAGAAGTTCAAATGTTACTAAACTCTAGCTGGGCATCAAAATACTTACGAAAAAATGTAGCCTAGTATAGTTGACTCAATGGAGTTGTAAAAATATCAAAATCACTATTCGGCAGGTTTTTGAACTAAGACCCTATCACTTTCACAATCAAATTCCGAATACGAATACCTTCCATACCTTGAACCGATAGCTGGTACATTTCGTACCGTCCCCGCTTTCGCGGGGATATTTTAATAAATCACCCGATTTGCGGTCGGTTCCCGCGTCGCGTAAATTACTTTACGGACGAAAAGATCCGATTGTTTACGGCGAGTGTATTTCTGTGGACGATCATTGTTAGTTGCGATTGTGATCTTAAATAGTGGACTTAAATATACTTGGAAGATTTTAAGTCATACTATCACCGAATTTGCACATTTCAATTTTATTATGTAATAGGCACTTGCGATATCATTAAAAAAAGATCTTCAAACAAATCGTTTTGTGCATTTTTCGGTGGCATGTTAGCTCGAAAAGCTTGCAATCAAACTCCAAAAGCCAGTACTATCCATACCTTGAACCGATACAATTCTCCGCTTTCACGGGGATATATGAATAAATCGCCCGATTTGCGGTCGGTTCGCGCGTCGCATAAATTATGTTACGGACGAAAAGATCCGATTGTTTACGGCGGGTGCATTTCTGCGGACAATCCTTACCAATTGCAATTGTGGACAGGACTTAAATATACTGGTTATTAAACCATGATAGAATTTGTGAATTTTACTTTTGCTAGGTAACGGTTACTCATGATAAAATTAAAAAATCTATTTTACGAATTTATTGTGGGTTTCTGGTAATCCAGTTAACTCGACAGAGTTGTAAGTGTAATGACAAAACCATATAATCCAGCAGGTTGTTGAAATATAACCCTATAACATTCTGGACATTTCCCATATACAATCAAACTCCGAAAACCAATACCATCCATACCTTGAACCGATACCGTTCTCCGTTGTCCCGGGGATATTTTAATAAATCGCCCGATTTGCGGTCGGTTCCCGCGTCGCGTAAATTACGTTACGGACGAAAAGATCCGATTGTTTACGGCGGGTGCATTTCTGCGGGCAATCCTCCAATTGCGATTGTGGACAGGACTTGACTATACTGGTAATTAAACCATGATAGAATTTGTAAATTTTAATTTTGTTAGGTACTCGTGATAAAATTAAAAAAAAGATATTTTTACAATTTTTTTGTGCATCTCTGGATATCTACTTAACTCATCAGAATTATATTATATGTATTTATAAAACCATATAATTCAGCAACTTGTTGAAATAACACCTTAAAACATTCTGGAAATTTCCCATGTAGGTGCAATGAAACTCAATACGGTCCATACCTTGAACCGATATCCCGTACCGTTTCCCCGTTGTCCCGGGGATATTTTAATAAATCGCCCGATTTGCGGTCGGTTCGCGCGTCGCGTAAATTACGTTACGGACGAAAAGATCCGATTGTTTACGGCGGTTGCATTTCTGCGGACGATCATTAACAATTGCGATCGGGAGGGGGTCTGTAATATATTGGTAAGTAAATAGAATTGTTTATATAATTTCTACATTCATCTGTATTTTTATAGATATTGAAATGGGGTATCAATATCTGAAATAAAATCGATGTAACGATATTATAAACAAAATTATAATTTAATCATAATTCATAATTATAAATTAAAATGAATAATTTTATGATTCATTTCATTTTAAATTGACTAAATTCACAGGATCAAACCAGTATCCTAATATTTTTAATAAAAAGCCGATTTTTATGCCGATTATTTAGCCGAGAAAATTTTTCAAATTTTCTCCAACATCGGTCGAAAGAATTATTTAAGGATCCTTTCTAGCGATACAGCGGGTTTTGTTTTCAAACAGCTGTTGTAGAGAATTGGTTTTAATTTCGATTTTTGTTTGATAGAGCATGATAAAACGATCCAGATGGTATTTATAGAAATGTTAGCAGTAATAAAATAACACGTTACTTTTTGTATAAAACTACGCATAAGTACAGGTAGGTATTCGATAAATTTAGTTACAGGTCCATTAATAACTTTGTCCGACGAATACTTTTCCAATCCAATTCACTGCTGACTCGGTTGTAACGGAAAGGCTGAGCTCACAATTTCAAAAGTTCACTTTACGGCACTCGCTCCATTAGTTGGGGTCAATTTTTCCACGCCCGTACCTTCAACCCTAAATTTAAAAATAGACCCAGTAGTAAGTAAGGCTGCTAGGGAATATCGATAACGATTTTTGGGAATAACGGTGTTTCAGGGCAATGAAGACATGATCGTCGTATCTCAACTGTACTGTATCTGATACTTTTATTTAAAATCTTTTACAAATAGCTATTTCGAAATTCGCCTAGCCCTTGCAATTTATAGATGTCATAAAAACACAAATGTTCGCATCTACACTAGCATTATGCCTAAGTAAGTGGGAAAATAATAAATGCCACAATGACACATGTATATTACACTAAAAAATCATGTTTGGTGTGAATTTTAGAAGACTGCAGTGGAGTCAGGGCCATAAATTAGTATTCGCATAATTTGAAAACAGGTGTTGTCATGCCATTTACTTTTATTCATGTATAAAGTGTAAAATACCGAGAAAAAAATTACGTATTAATCCAGGTTGAAAGCCATATTTTATGCAAATGCCAAATGTGTGTGCCAAATTTAATGCCGTATAGCATTTTTACGCGTAACAAACATTAGAAAGGCCACACTTGCAAAAATATATGTTACTAATAAGAGAATATTACTAGGATAGCATAAAATCAGCATACATGACACATATAACTGGCATTTACCGGTCATTAGTAACGTGCCACTGCGGTCCGCACCACATCCAAACTCCGAAAGTTCATTCTCGATCGCTCCATTAGTTTTCAGGGCGATTTTTTCCACTCCCTAACTTGGAGCCCAAAGTCAATGTAACCCGGGTTTGGTACGCCGCTGAAAACAAAAAGGGATCAAGAGATTCGCAAAGATTACTTCCAGATCAATGGATACACGTACTCGTATGTCTAGATGATATGATTTGCGAAGAAAGTCACGTCTCGGATTTTATTTCAGCGTCTATTTGTTGTTGTATTTGTCAAGTAGTTCGACTCAAAAACAAAATCAAAGATTAATTTTTGAGTTATTTTTACAAAATATATGCAGTAATGCCTACTATTATGGAGTAAGAATAGCTTATTAACAGTAAATAAAAGAAAGTGAATAACCTCACCTCAATAACTTCAAAAAGAAGAAGTCATCTTCGCCCTTTTGGGTGTCAATATATGCCCTATTGGGTTGCCTATTGGGTGCCACTCTATCTATTTAAAAAATACATCAAAATCCGTTGCGTAGTTTTAAAGCTTAAAGCATACATAGGGACAGCGACTTTGTTTAATACTATGTAGTGACTAAGCAAATACATGTTTTCTATTTGCAGGGTAGAGTGTGCCATTTTAATAACTGCATTCTCCATCATCATTCATGTTATACCTAAAAACGTAAAGCAAAATGAATTACCAGCGAATCGTGGTCGAATGCTTAATTCACAGTTAGAGGATTTAGTATGCAAGAGCGGGTCAGTTAGATTTATAATTTTATTACCCGCTTCTAAGACTTATCGTACTTATTAGTGGCGGTGAGTTATTATTGAATTAGTTGAAACGTGCGCTAAGGGTTAGGATAACCTATCACCCGAATAAAATTCATTGCCTAAGATATATCCAGATTTGGGATTCATTTTAGGTTTTGTACTTTAGTGTGGTAATTTTTGAGTTCTTATATTAAACTAGCTGACCCGGCAAACGTTGTTCTGCCATATAAAATATTACTTTTCCCGTAGGAATGAACGTTTTTCCCGCAGTAAAAAGTGTTCTAAATGTTGACCAGGCTTAGTATCTATACACCAAAAAAGTTTCATTCGAATCCGTCCAGTAGTTTCGGAGATTATTCCGAACAAACGGATTTATTTTACTGTTTTATTATATGTATAGATATCGTGGTTTTTAAAAGCAATGTAAAACCGACTTACTTACTCTGACTTTTGACATGGCTTCGGACTTATATGGTACTAGTTTATTTTTATTTATAGTGTATTTTCTATGATTAAATCTGTCCTGGGACCGATTGTATTGTTCCTTGGATGAATATATCAACTAAATATAATGTAGATAAGTAAAACTAAACAAACCAATGGAACGTCATTTTGAAAATTCATCCCAAGTTCAACACCTACGAAAGTTGTGGCAAAAGGTTTAAGGTCGATTTTCTTTCAAACAATGGTGCATCAAAACATTTGCCTTGAAAAATATAATCATGCAAGTATTTCTAGCATACGCTTAGTAGGAGAAAATCGGCTTATGAAAACCAAGTTTAAAGGCCAACCAAGCAGGCTTCCTTTCAAAAATGCTAATGATGTTCCGCGTCCTTTCATAATACCTCTCTATCTATCTTCGGCGAGACAACACGGCACTTACAATTATCTTCCGCTGTATTTGAGCCCATTTTCCCCTCACGGAAAGACGGACAGACAGGGGTATTTTTTTAGCCACAACCCCTCAACCGTGTAATAAGCCTAAAAGGCCTTTGATTCCCTTCTTCCTTTAAATGTGGGTTTTTTTAGCCACCTTTGACGGACTTAAGGATTATTATCAAATGGAAATTGACGTGGACCCTGTTCCGTCCCTTTGAACGCTCACCGTGAGTAGCTAAAAGATATTTAACATTTTGGGGGTATATAAATGAATATTAGGTATAATGCTCTCAAATGGTATATACTACACCAGTTAATTTTAATCTGTGGGCCTGGATTCGATTCCCAAGCACGCACGTTTGGTTGGCTTATACTATACTAGTTAATTTCAATTCCCCTACTCTACCTCTGATTTTGAAGATTTAGTGCACTTCAATGCATGTACATCACCTGCATTTGAGTAAGAGTATTAGTACAAAAAAGAGATTGTCATAAACACTTAAGAGTACCTTTGACTAGACGTCTACCAATTCATAATTTCATATTTATAGAGCATAGTAGATATACAGCTCTGTGACAAACCGACAGCCAACTAAGACTTAGGTATATCGATATATATAGTCTAGGTCTAGGGTGTGTTTGCCACCTTTCGGGTATTCAAATTCAAATTCAAATTCAGTCTTTTAAAGAAAATATATTATTTTAAGGACAAAATCGTCGGCTTACCGTGTTTATGTAATACGGCGATCGGACATTTTTGCTTTGTATTGAAATAATGGAAGAAACGCCGACCCATTCCGATGATATCCCGTCTTTGATTCGATATCGAGACAATGGGTGGGAGATATTGGTTTTTGTTTATCCACCTGACTTCGATCTGTCGGTCGGATGATTGGGCAGTACGAGTTTTTGTGCTTTGCTTATTATATGAGTCTATGAGTATAAAGCGATTTATTTGATTAAACACAAAAAATTTAGTCGTCACGCGACGCGTGGCGGATGGGAAATATCGAAAATATTTTGTACAGAAACAAGCCGTGAATTAATTGATAAAGGAAATAAAGTGGCGTCATTAAAACTAAATATTCAGATTTAAGAAAAAAATATTATTTTGAAATAAAAAAAAAAACATTTCATGGCGACGTCGCCAACAGGACACCAAGACGGAATGAAAACTACTTTAAACAATCTGCGTTCATATATATAATATAATACATAAATACTCCTGATGACTGAGATATACTCTGCTTCAAGGACATCCAACAGCCATACCCTTCCGATAAATAATTTCTTATAAACACTTTGCTGTACCACCTATACAACAAGTGTGACAACGTCTCGCAAAGCAAGTTCAGGTACTGAACTACTCGTCAAACAAAGCTGCTATAAATTAATTTGCGTTGTCGCTAATGAGCCCCAAGCCGCCGCCTTGGCTCGTACCGTCATACTTCATTTATTTTTAAAAGGCCGCTCCGTTTCAAAGCTGAATTCATACATACCTTACACATACGTGGGCACTGTAATTGTTTCTCAAAGATCAAGTTCAATTGCCATTTACATAACTGACTATCCTTTACGTATCACTGTCACTATATCACTTTCCTTGATCCCACGGTCTCCACCCCTCCTGGCTCTACCAAAACACTTTCGTGCCTATGTCCCCACCCCACTGTCTCCATGTCTTTGTCTTTTTCCCTCCGTCCGTATTTCACTGTCCTTATCCCACTCTTCCATCCCACTGTTCCTATCCCACTACTCTCATTCCCATGTCCCTTTCCCTCTCTTCCTATGGCGCTGTACTCGTACCGCTGTTCTTAACAGAGCCGTAGCGACATATGTACATACGGCTGGTAGCGTCGCGTTAAACTCATTTTAAATCAGGTACAGTTAGTGAAGTACTCGTCGAACAAAGCTGCTATAAATTAATTTGCATTGTCGCTAATGAGCCCCAAGCCGCCGCCTTGGCTCGTACCATCATACTTCATTTATTTTTAAACGGCCCGCCCGTTTCAGAGCTGAATACAAGTATGTCTCTACATGTCCCGTACATACGTTAGCATACGTGACTGGTTATCAAAGAACAAATTCTACTATTACTTTACATAATTGACAGCCCTATATTTCCTATGGTCCTTGTCTGACTATCCATATCTCACTATCTCCATCACAATGTCTCCATCTCACTGTCACCACCCCATTGTCCCCTTTCCACAGTACCTGTTTCATTTCCCCCCTTATAATGTTCCTATTCCAATATCCTCATACCACTTTGTGAACATTGTAATTTTTAGATACTCATTACGGTTAATGAGATGCAGACTTGTGACAAACAAACAGACGGACAGACGTACGGAGCGCTATGTCTTAATAATCAAATTTTTGTTATTGTACGGAACCTTATAATTAAGTCAGTACATATCTTAGCATGATGAGTGTATAGGCACATAATGTTCACGACATAATGTTTCTACAACTTGTCTGTTCTGTGTCAAATGTATCCGAAGGGTTATTTTGAGTGGCATCGGATCGATAGACACGTCGACCTTTATACCAGAAGGATTGTTTAACGCTTCCTTTATCAAATCTATAATGGGATTGCTAAAAACGCCTCTTTGATGTGTTTGGTTAGAATCTACAGAGAAAAATAGGTCAAGTGCGGGACCCACCGGCGTCTGCGCAGCGACAACATTGCGTTTAATTGACGATATTGCCGCGTTTTTGCGATGCCAGCGTCGCGTGTTTTTTAAATTGGTACAAAATAGCACCATATCGCAGGAACGCTACGAGATCGTCGCGTGCACGTAGCGACTACGTTGCGCATCGACAACGACGACAACGAGACGGCTCGGAAATAATTCGGAATACGTTAGTGGGATAACAACCTTCGTAATTAAGAAAAAATCTTCGTATTTATTCTAATTACTCGCTGACCCGACAGGCGTTATCCTGTCTTAACTATAAATAATGTTAATAATAAGTTATGTCTGTTACGGCAATGTATAAAATTCATTGGAATGACAGTGGCGCCATCTGTCGTAAATTGATCGTACCAACTTAGAAACCTTCGTGGGCTCATGCACAACAACTTTGCTAAAAATCATCACATAATCAAATGCACAGTTTACGATTCTATAAAGGACGTACATACAAACATTCATTTTTATATATTAAGATAATTATCATAGGGACAGTTTGTATTATCGCTTCCTAAGTGCCATCTCTAGGGCCCAATACCCATCTGGGCTAAGGACAACCTTACCCATGATCTAATCAATGCCATGCGTGACGGGTTTGCTAATGAGATAGGTACTATTTGTGATAAGACTAATATTCAACGTAACCATTTTGACTAATAGCAGGATCTGTAAAAACCTAACGTATACTTCGGTTGCGATCGAATCGAAAGTTTTAAAATTAGGCATTTCCTAATGGTTTTTATTTCTTCTGGTTTAGTTTCCATATTTTAGAAATATAAGTAATCAACCCTAAATAAAATCTACCAAAACATATTCAGGTAGTTTGAGAAATACCAAGACATAACCAGATTACTTTGAAATATGGGGCTCTTCAAAAGGGCACTTAAAGATTGACGTCGATCCTTCAAGGTCGACGATGTATTGGTCTAAATGAATAAAATGTCTGATTTCTACCATATGCTAGTTCAAAATGAAAAATAAATATAGTTGCTACTAGTGAGAACCAACATGTTCTCCATGTTTAAGAACAGGTGACAAGAGAGTTTCCTCAACCAAGAACTATATTGTAAAATATTATTCTTTTACTATTAAATATTGAAGTAGCGTTTTTTTAAAGTGACGTAAAACATAATTTAATCAGTACCTAACTTACATTTTGAACTAAAGCCAACTGTAAAATTTGTAGTAATATAGCAAACGAAGTATAAAGATATAAGCCTGGATTTGAACTTAAGCCACGGATAAAAAAAATGTCTCATTGCTTCCTTTACAACGTCTCTTGGGTCCGATTCCCATCTGATCGGCCATCTTGACTGACCTTATCCGTGATCCAATCAATGTCACGCGTGATGAGTATGCCAATTAGTTCGAGATCTTGGGATATTGGATATCGGTTCTGTGCTAAATGTCTCCAAGCGAGATCCATATATACGAGCTACTAATAGAAACTTATGCGAAATATTCGGAAGTCCTAGCCCTTAATATAAATGCAACAACTGGGTATGTTTGGTACAGAGCTCGACTCAGAATATGAGGAAATTAAACGCCATGATATACCACTCACCAAATACCTAGAAATTGGTAGACATCATTTTTCTTTAATTAAACCCCAGTTCCTCGAAAGAAAACTGACACCTTGACTCCTTGGCAAGCACTGTATAAAAAAAACAATGTATTATTCATCAAATTGATGATAAAATGTATTTTATTTTAAATACATCGTTATCTCTTGGTTTCTAAAACATCAAAACACAACTTTCTGTACACACTGTAAAATGAAAGTCGATTCGCAAGAAAGACAGCGAATAGCAATTCTGGCGGTCTTAATAAAAGTCCTTTGTAAGGAATGGGAGAAAGGCGTCGCTCCGTTAATGTCCGCTGAAGGTCTGTCACGGCAAATTGGACGGCGGCAATGCTCATGTTAATTCGACAGAAATCACGTTGCCCGCAGTCCAAAGTATAATGGAATATAGCCACATTGGCATTGGAATGAATGCTAAAGGGCAATAGCTAGAACAAATTTACTAAAAATATAAAAAAAATACAATTAGAATTATTGCTTCTCAAATAAAGACCTTTAAGTAATGAATTATATTTTTAATTCACTATGTAAAGTCGGCACCGATATCTTTTATTCAAAACATTGTTAAAATATTCCTAAATGTTGTTCGAATGAGCATTATTTAGATATTTAGTTTTATTTACTTGCCCTTTATTAGTCTCAACTTATACCTTGGAAGAACACACTATACACGGGTTCACAAATCACTCATCCACATATTAGGTACAACACTACTTAACATTTTATAATTTAAGCTGGTAATCGGTTGTCCAGTAAAACAAGCCTTGTAAAATAAATACCATGTTTTAAGACTCAGTAATAGTCAAAAAGAACATGTGCTTAATCAAGAACACTAGTCTCAGCGCTGACAAATCGTTCAGTTTGTACAGTGTGTGCACTCGGTGTCGCGCCTGATTGATGACCATCTGCGTCTAATTAGATAAGGGATGTTCGCAGGCGGTCCGCCGTAATCTCGGCGTCGTGCGTGATTCATGGACGAGGCGTCGTGATGTTCGTCATTGATTCTTATAGGTATACGTTGTGATTTCTTACGTTTTATTCCTGAGCAACTACATGCTACTCTTAATTTTAAAATATCTTCGGGGTAAGGAGATACAAATGTACTGATTCCTCGGGTATTTTACGCGATATTTTTGGAGAATTCGGACGGGTTATGCAATGGATTGGCTTACCTAGTGACAAAATAATAAATTAACTTGTTGAAGGTCTTGATCTTTTCGTTTTTTTTCAATATTTTTTTAATATGTTTAATTAGTCTCATGAATCTACACACAAAGAGTATATATCGTATTAATCATTATCGTACATGAAGATTTTTCATGCTAGATCGTATTGTTATAGTCAGGTCTCTTAAAATTCTACATAGTAATAGTCAAAAAGAACAAATGCTTAATCTGCTGACAAATCGTTCAGTTCGTACAGTGTGTGCACACGGTGTCGCGCGTGATTGATGACCATCTGCGTCTAATTAGATAAGGGATGTTCTCAGGCGGTTCGCTGTAATCTCGGCGTCGCCTGTGATTCATTGACAAGGCGTAGTGGTATTCATCACTGATACGCATACCTATACGTTTCTTATGTTTGTTTAGTTCCTTAGAAATTATATACTGCTCTTAGCAAAAGTCTTTAAAATAAAGGGATACTGATTCCTTGGTTATATTACAAGATATTTGTATATTCTGGACAGGTTTAAATGATCATATTTAATTGGATTGGCTTTATGTAGTGAAAAAATGAGGAAGAAATTTTTCTGAGACAAATATTTTTTATTCATAAAGCCACACCAATAACACAATGTAATACCGCATGTTATACAAGATCATATGGTCATATTCGCTAGAATTTTATTATGTCTTCTCGGTCATTTCCCGTAAAATGGAAACTAAGTTTTAAAAAATCATAATATTCATCAGAAATAAAAGACGTTTGATTACCCACGACACTAGTCTCAGCGCTGACAAATCATTCAGTTTGTACAGTGTATGCACACGGTGTCGCGCGTGATTGATGACCATCTGCGTCTAATTAGATAAGGGATGTTCGCAGGCGGTCCGCCGTAATCTCGGCGTCGCGCGTGATTCATGGACGAGGCGTCGTGGTCTTCGTCATTGATATGCATACGTATACGTATTCGTGCGTATGTTACGCCACTTGTGAATAATAAAATTGTCTTTTTTAACGTATCTCAAAGAGAAAAGTACAAATCTTCTAATTTGTTTAAAAAAATGATTTTAATAATAATTTATACAACATATTAACTACCAACGTAAAATATTGCACAGAACCCATAGTGAGCAAGTCCAATGCCCCCTTGGCAGATATTATTAAATTGTTAATTAATTAATTATTTACTCTTATCTGGAATTCACAAATCTGTAAGTAAGCTAGAACGAATAGGTACACAAAAAGGGTGTGTAAGGCGTATTAGGTATTATAACATACATTTTTGTCTCAATATATCGTAATGTATAATTAATTATCTATAGTTTCTTAGTGCCCAGTATAAGATGTCTCGACAAGATTTCATTAGGAATACAAACGAAAAATAGTAATCTAAAAATATCTACAGCGTTTAAAATGTGGTAGATAATTATCTGGATTTCATCACTTTCACAATATGAATCATTGTGTTTTCCACATTGTTTCGCGTGAATTCTTTCGCGAATTTATCATTAGGATCGGTTTAACAGATTACGAGCTTAAGACTGACATATAAACACATATCCTTGTTTTTATTCTTGAAACATTATTGTAGTTTTCATAGAAATTAGAATTGTATGCAATCTAAAATTAAGCGACATAACAAGAAATTTCAAAATTTTCTTCACTGATGAAGTTGAAATTTGGCAAATAGGTTGTTAACCGGTAAATGTAAATCAACTTATATTTGAATCAAAGTAAGAATTTAAAATTAGAATAAGGTCAATACATATAAAGTCCATGACAAATCAGTTTTATGCATTTTTTTCACATTTGGCTAGTATTTATTTTTGTTTAGTAGCCACTATCCCCGTAATTGTTAATGAAAAAAATACCAAACGCTAAAAAAATATAAACCGATGTATGAGCAAGGGTTTAAATAGTATTAAAAGGCGGATTACCCGCATATACATCCAATGAAATATATCAGCGTCAATTTCACATACGGCCAACACGTAACTCCACAAAGCGCATTTGGTTAATATTTTCTTACATCGCACAAAACGCCTCCTGTCAATTATAAACAATAAAAATGATACTTCTATACTAAATTGCGGTTGATATGTGTGCCGAACGTATGGCGCGAACGAGTCTAAGGAGGGTCTTTTGTATCCTTATCGCACTGTAATCGAAAACAAATTGTTATTTTTCGTATCTGACTATATCACTTAATCAAGTGTTCTACCTAGGACTAGCTAGTTATGGTCAACGAAAATCTTTGTAGCTGCCTAACGAACACCTCTTTTCTAATCAATGAACAACTTCTACTTCTTTTTAGAATTACTGGTCAAATATTATACCCTACAATAAGGAGTATGCACATTTCTATAATTCTATAAAAAGAACGTTGCATTATGAGTACGATAAGAATAGCATTCATACTATACATGTCAAGGATTTTACTATCTGTGCTACTGGCCACCATTCCATTTCTTTATTTATTATAATTTTAAAATCTATAGAACTATTAGCTGTAAGTGTGACGTGAGTGACACCGACGATAAATTTTAAAAGGAAAAGTTGCTTAATGTAAAAAGAAGTATAATATTATTTAAACTAGAAGTAAAGGCTTTAATGTTGTTTTTGTTATTTCAGAAAACGCAATTACGTCTTTATTTCACCTGAGCATATACTATTATATATGTATGTTACTGACGCTCAAGAAGTGAAGATTTATACGAGTCCGATTCGGACCAAAATGTATTTACACGAACGGACAGCGTGACATCAGAAAAAAAGAACGTTGCGTTAGGAGTATGATAAGAATGGCATTCATCATTAGACTCGTTTGCGTCATACGTTCGGCACACGTTTCACCCGTAAATTGGAAAAATCAATATTACTTGACACGAAAGTATTCGCAGCACTGATACGTTCAGCTCAAGACATCCGAGTTCCAGAGCTAATGTCAATCAGCGGGGAGTTTATTTTTACAGCCGCGAGGACGGACGGCGGCGAGTAATGGCGCCGATCTATTGGCAGGGGACGGTTGCGAGATGTAAGATAATAGTAACCCGATTCAGAAAATGTACTTATGATCAGTTTCACTTTAGAGACAAAAAAGAGAAAGACAATAGTTTATTTTTATTAACCGACTTCAAAAAGAAGAGGTTATCAGTTCGTCTGTATGTTATTTTTTTGTATGTTTGTTACTCGATTACTCCGTCAATTATGGACGGATTTTGATGATTCTTTTTTTTGTCCCATTTTTCTTCATAATTATTTGACCTTGGACTACGAAGATATACCAAGGAAGTCCTCAACCAGCAACGGATAATGTGCAATATTCCCGCATAACTTCGTTGTTTATGAACCGATTTTGATAGTTATTTTTGTTGTGGGTTCAGTATAGTGTCGAAAAGTGACGATGCATACCTATTTGACGTGGAACCTTGAAGGTACATCAGCGAACTCCTCAATATTTTTGGTAAATGCGTCATAAATAACGTATTCTAAAGTTATGATCAAAGAATTCCAGAACTAGATATTATTGCGAAAAGCCAAGTTCTGCTGATGCAGGGTTACTGCCTTTCAAAACTGTAAGTCTGTGGTAATTGCCACTTTGATAGTAGTGTTAAAGATACTAAGCAGAAACTAAATGACAAGTTTTAAGTCACAACTCCTGAGTTTTGAGTCTACCACTAAAAATTGAAAAATAAAAACTTTTTAACTAAAAATAGAACCGACTTCAAGATGAACTATAGTGCAATGATAGAAGATGATAGATTTATCACGGGCTACAGTTCTACATACACTTCAATCGTAATTTTGTAAAGAAGTAACATACAAATACAAATATGTTTTATTGTACACCAATAAAAGAAAACAGTAAGTACAAGAGTATTACAACAACAAAGTGTAAACAATCGGCGGTCTTATCGCTGTTAGCGATCTCTACCAGACAACCTTTGGGTAGGATAGAAGAACTATTGTATAAAACGAGCATATCTATTGTATAACACGAACCTGCAATATATCTGATGGTAAGTGGTTACTGCTCATGGAACTGGCGACTAATTTGAAGTATGATTGAATCGTACTTGAGACATACACACAGAGATACGTTTTTACAGGGTTAGAAACGCATATGTGTTCAACCTCAAGTCATGGTCATGGTTGACAGGGGTCCACCATGACGTTTGCCTCGTGTATAAGTACGTACGACATATCCGTGAAACAATCCTTGAGTTTCGGTTTGGAGATGCGTAGTTTGCACCTCAGGTGTGATTTAATCAAACTTTTTATTGATTAAAAGTGACAGTGACTAATTACCATACTGGTTTGCTACCTTAATATAATAAATGAAAAACAAGAAGCTCGTTAGAAGTGGCGGAAAGCTTTACCCATATACTTAAGAAAAATAACACGGAACGATAGCAAATATTAATTTTGACACAACACAACAATGTCACAGCATAATAAAACGTAAAAAAAGCTTACAAAATAAAAATAAAAGTCGATTCAATTGATTCATCGCCCACTGTGTATCGATATAAAAATGTTTGGCATACGCATCATAAAGCTCTCAACGGCACTTCACGGGGTCGACAAATAGAGTGACATTTCAATCTAATTACATTACGATGATATGGTATATTAATAACGTGACATGCACCGATGACACGTTAATTCGTCGGACGCGTATTCACGAACTTCGACGAACGCAATTCGACGAACAAACAGACGGAGGTATTCAATGATATTATATACAGTTTGCCAGGTGGTAGAATTTGTGTAGTTCGGCCAGGGAAGTACCACCGTCACCCTCGTAATCCTCCGTGAGGCAATTTATTGTATTTGGGTTTGGAGAGGCGTGATTGCCGGCTATACTTATACACTAGGCGTGATCAATTTCAGGTATGATTCAATCGTACTTGGGAATGATTACTGATGTTCATGGGCGGAAGTGGCCACCACCTTTTACCATCAGGTGGACTGCTACCTTTACACAATAATAAAAAATACAGTAAATAAATTACTAGCGCTCAACAATTGGAGCTAAAAAGCGGGTCTGCATTGGACTAAAATATACTAACGAACAGTCATTATGAATTGAAAGACAAAAGAGAGAAAGAAATAGTATTTATTTTCGTTCAAAGTGCGATAAGGATAGACTCATCACGAGCTAGTCTAAATACTTTCGCGCTATAGACAGTTCGGCACATAAGTCAGACGTTATAATTGATTAGTATAGAGGTTACATATGTATTGTGCATAATATCATTAACCTCTAATGATTATTTAAATTATTCATAAACATTTATCATACGCCGACAACAAGTGACATTTCAATCTAATTACATTATGATGGTATATTAATAACGTGACATGCACCGATGACACGTTAATTCGTCGGATGCATATTCACGCCGTCGATGCACAAACAGAAGTTTGAATTATTCGTAAAAATTCGTCGAGCGCCGACAGTATTGTGTAAACATGGAGACGTTGCAATGATGGACTATGAAATATCGTTCTGCGGACTAATAAATATTATGTGTATTCTTTTTTATCGAGTAAAGAGAGCGCGCGCAATCTAGCTGATAATAAATGGTTACTGCCAATGGACATTTGTAACCAATGCCAAGTATGATTAAATGATATTTGAGGTTAAACACAGTTTCGTTTCTTCCCCTGAGCACTAAGCCGTTCGCCTTGTGTATAAGCATCATAATCCCCCGTGAAATAATCCTTGTATTTCGGGTTCGAAGAGACGTAGTTTGACACTTCAAATATGATTTAATTATACTTTAGGTTAACAATTTATACAACTTACATACACGAAAAAGGCGGCCTTATCACTTAAATTGCGATCTCTCCCAGGCTACCTTTAGGTTGATGATTACAAATATCCATGAGTGGCAAGGACTACTTACCATCAAGTGGTATGCATGCTCGTTTGCTAGTTTTTGACGGAAAAATGGTATATTGATAACGTGTCATGCACCGATGACACGTTAATTCGTCGGACGCTTATTCACGCCACGTCGACGCACAAACAGATGGAGGTATTTAAATTATTCGTAAACATTCGTCGTGCGCCGACAATGTTGTGTAAACACGGAGACGTTGTCATGATGGCCAATGAAATATCATTGTGCCAATTTATGAATGTTTTGTGAAACGTGTAGGTGTATTAAGGTATCAAACGTATATTAACGTATATTTATATCGTATTAAGGTAGCAAACGAGCATGCTGTCCACCTGATGGGAAGTGGACGCCCATGGAAACCAGTAATAATCCCTAATCATACCTAAGTTTGATCACAGATGCGTTCCTACCTCTGAGGACTACGATGTTCGACTCTTATATAATTATAGCCGGCAACCACGCCACTCCAAATCTAAACACAAGAATAGCTTCACGGAGGATTGCGAGGGTGGCGATGGTACCTCCCCGGTCGGACGGAATGAGTTATTTTACCTGTCAAACCATAAGATAAATGAATTACAACCTCTGAGGACTTAGTTCAACTCCAGTGTAAGGAAAGCCGGCAACCACACATCTTCAAAAGCAAAATAATAAAATCCGTTAATGAAACATTATGATGGTGACGGTGATACTTCTTCGATTGAACCACACAAATACCACTGTAACACTATCTGGAAATCTGGATATTATACTCAGAAAATTCTGTGTTGTATAGCTACGATAAAAAATAATTTAATCAAACATTTAAAACAAGATTTGTCAAAGTAAAGCCTGACACGATAAAATTTCTTAAGCTAAGTATTTAAATGTTTTCCAGCGTATATAAATACAATCGAATAACGACTTATGTCGCTTTGACGTCGGTGCTTCTTTGTGCACGCTTATCCGCTCTTCTAGAGAAGGAATTTCATAAGGAGAAATTCCCTTTGATTCTTGCATGCTCCTTGTGAAAAACTCAAACACGCCAGATATAGATATTTTTGCTTGCATTTCTACGTTTCTTTGCTTAGTGATGCATATATACTCATACGTGCGTTATTAGTGTTAAATGAAACATGGACTTTGTGGTCTCATAAATCATTATTTGATTTATATTTATTTTTTCTCTTTGTACAATATAAAAGGTTCTTTTCACTTTTGTGCAAGATGAATTATTGAGCCAGATAGTTGACCGTGAACATATGATGATATCTCTCTGTAACCAGAGTATGACCGGGAAGGTACCACAGCCACTCTCATAATCCTCCGTGAAGCAATTCTAGTGTTTCCGTATGATTCAATTGTACTTGGGGATGATTACTGATGTCCATGGGCAACAATGACCACTTACCATCAGGTGGACTGCATGCTCGTTTGCTACTTTTATTCGATAAAAAAAAACAATTATTATGTTTCCGTGACATTAGTATGGTTATCCGCTAAATTTAACAACTACGAGACAAACAAGTAGGATTAGACCAAATAAATAAAATCATATCTAGCTGCGTTATAGACGCTCATAACTAATTTCCATCACATGGAATATAGATCATATGGAATGGAAAAGTAGATGAAATACCCATTTGCTACAACCATTCTACTAATAGACCTTTTTATATGCAGTAGAACTCTTTATTCTATTATGTCCCTCCTATTTTTATTCTGAGCTTATTCTGTGGAGGAATTCGACCACGGATGGGTCTGGGAATAAGACCTATTAGTGAATACGAGCCCTGTCGTTATATGCTAGTAACTGTCCTGTTAGTAATCGCTAGGTCATTTCGGTTCTAGCCAAAACTGGCAGGGTAATAGGGTAAGGGCCGCTTCTAGTAATCGGCGTTTACATATTTCCGTCTAAACAATCGAGGATTATAGCTTATGTCCTTATTACTATTATGTTATATGTATAGAGTTACAATGCCAGGAGAATATGATAAGCTCTAGGGGAAACCTTTGCGGGAACGCAAGATAATCTATTAGGTAACCGGTGTCAAATAAATAAGTTTAAAAAAAATTGTAGTAATTAAATAAATATTAGGTTAACCATTTTATAATATAGAGTATTATGAAGTAAATGTTGTAAAATTGTTAATAAAGGATATAATAATAGAGTTAATTATTATTTTCATTATTTTCAGTACAATACAAATACAATATCTAAGTGTGTTTTTTTGTTACAGATGCACCACCCGATACAGATGAAGCCAGCTGACAGCGAGAACAGAAATGGTAAGTGAATAACCTAAAATTCATTCATTGTATATATACGTTTTACCAAAAAATTACACAGCATTAGTGGAGTCAATCAGTTAGATTGTAATTTATCGAAAAGTTTTATTTAGGTACTTTTTTTAACTTTTTTTTTTCTTTTTTTTTTTGGTAAAATTCGTATTGAAAAATTCTTTTGAATGCGCTTTGATGATGATTAGAAAAACAAAAAAAACATTTTTGACATAAACGGACCAACGGAAAACGTAACCTTAGTTCCATTTGCAGCCTTTAGGTAAAGAGCTGTAAAAAGTAAATACTCACCACAATATATCGTAATCTTGTTTACATTTCATCGTCAAAATGTCAGGATTTGTCTGCAATAATGTAATATTCAAATGCCTAGTTAGCTTGATGTGAGGGCGCTGGTTGATTTTCATGACCTTGTGAATATTTGGTTAGTAACACCTTGTATCTCTTTTTATCGATTGATGCAATTGCGATAGTATTACCAGAAAAAACGGTAGAAAAAAGGTTATAACGCAGACTAAAGCAATATAATATAAAAACCTATAAAAGAATAAGACAAAAATATTAAATTAGTTGTATACGTTTTCAAAATGAAGCATATCAATAAAGAAGAGTCAACCAATGTTTAAGCTGAAAAGAAAAGTTTTAAAAATAAATTCTTTTTAACAATAGGAGTCAGCCAGTTAGATTAGAAATCGAAAAAAATGTACTTCCTGGTGAACGTGTTGAAATGAAAAGTACTTTCGTGTGCATGTGATGCAATAGAGGCCATTGCCTAAAAAAACGCTGGAAAAAATATAATTAAAAAAACTAAAAACACGCTTTCGTGAAAACATGAACCAAAGAATAAAAATAAATTATAGTTTAAAAAAAACTAAACAAACACGCTAAAAATAATGTTAATAAATATTGATTACTAGCTTTTGCTCGTCCAAGTAGAAGTCGAAAATACCTTGGGGGTAGAATTTCGGAAAATCCTTTCTCAGTGCTTACTTAGATCATGAAAGGAACCCCTGTATCAAATTTCAAGTTTCTAGGTACAGTAG
>DWNR01000297.1:0-21647 GCA_018250455.1 Polygonus leo | reverse complement strand
ACAATGAAAGCGAAAAAGCTACTATTTCAAGAGATATGTTGAGGGTTCGTAAATATCTCCATGAACAAGTAATGGAAAGTTACAAACATATACAAAACTGGGAAGAAATGCAAGAGTGGAAACAAAATGATTTGGAATGGAAACAAGCATCACAATGGGATTCGTTCTGTGCTCTAAAATTATACGAAGATAATACAGACTTCTCAGAATTATTAGGCAACTGGGATATTTTAAATATTGAATCCGGTGAAATATCTAAAAACACATGTTCATGTCAAGGTTTACTTAATAAGGTTGAGTCGACAATGGTATCTGCTGCACTAAATTTATATTATAACGAATACAACGAAAAGTATAACTCAGTACTAAATGATTGTGAGACCTTGCTTAATTCATGTGCAGAAGAACTGGCTAGAACAAATACAGTTCATTACTTAAAAGATATTGCTGTACTGCAATTAGCCAATCACGGATTAAAAAATATTGTTACAAATGGAAAGCTCATATTGAACCCATTTAAAGCGACAGCTGTGAAGGAAAACAAGTATGGAACTGATTTAAAAAATCTGAGCCGTATATTATGGTGGAATCAATATTTTACAAAATTGAATATGACAGAAGAAAATATTTTCTTTACAGAGTGCTTACGCCTTGATGTAATTAAGAGTGCTAGAAAGAGTGCCAATATGGTTATGGCTAGACAAGAATTACTTAAGCACTTCAAACAAAATTCTGCCTTTCAAATGTGTTTGGCAAATGTTGACGATCTTGATGAGTTAAGCAATGTTCTGCTGATGTCTTCAAACACATATGATTTAGACATTTGGACGTTGAATAATGCATCTGCTTTAGCAGAACTATGTAAAGTGACTTACGCAAAAGACGATTCAAAAGGACGTGCTATAAATCTTTGTGCAAGTATATCCCTTGGTTTTTCACAGAGATTGGCTATGGGCGAACAAAATTATGAATTACGAGAGAGAGGTACAAGAATGTTGTTAACTCTTTCTAAATGGGTTCAAAACGAAAACGAGATTGTCTTAGATAATGACTCTCCATTGACGAAACTTATTTCTGCATTGCCTGAAATTGGTTTAGTTGACAATAATATATCCGAAAACGTTATTCCATTGTCGGATTCGGCGGTTGGGAAATTGCTGCAATTCGGAGTAAATCAATGTCCAGGGCTTGCTAAAGCGTGGGCAAATTTTGGAGCGTGGTGTTTTAGATGGGGCCGCAAAATGGTCGAATTTAGCTCTAAAACAAGGGAACAGTTAACTGATAATGATAAATTACAAATAGAAAGTGTAATGATTGGTTGTTCGCCGCAAGACTTTGAGGCGGTATGTGAAATACTTTCCAAAACAAAAGCAACCTGTGATGACGAGGATATAGATTGGAATGAAATTAACACATCTGAAATGATCGAGAACCAATTACGTACAGTTCCATCATTAAACAATGCTTATCCAGAGGATCTCGCCTTATTGGTGGATATTTGGCGGCAAGCACAGAAACGAGTATTTTCATATTTCGAGCTTTCAGCTGATGCTTATTTTAAATTTCTACAACTAATTTGTGCTTCAGATTACATTAATCACAGTGGCGAGAATGCAGTTGTTAACGCGACTCTCAGACTTCTTCGTCTAATAGTTAAACATGCTATGGAACTGCAAACTGTTCTTGAATCAGGGTTAGCGAATACACCGACGCAACCTTGGAAAGTTATAATTCCGCAGTTATTTTCTAGACTCAATCATCCAGAAACTTACGTTCGAAAGTGTGTGTCCGATTTATTGTGTAGATTAGCGGAAGACACGCCTCACCTTATTACGTTCCCTGCAGTTGTTGGTGCGGTAGAAAATGAAGAGAATAGCTTAACTGAACTTGGCGTAGCAAGGTCATTTCTTTCCAATGATGATGCTGAAGCTGACGAAAATAATCTTGACATAGAAGATGCTGCGAGTGATAAAGTAATCAACAGCGAATTAAATTCTTGCTTCCTTGACATGGTTGAAACGCTTGCAAAACAAGCTCCGAAGACTATTCAGCAAGTGAAATTATTGGTAAAAGAATTGCAAAGGATCAATCTATTATGGGATGAACTATGTCTTGGGACATTAGTTCAACATCATTCTGAATTTAGTAAAAGACTAATGCAGCTAGAAACTGAAATTGTCAAAGTTAAAAATAATGCGAACTTATCGACAGAGGACAAAGACAAACTTATAAAGGAAAAGCACCGAATAATATTTGATCCGGTAGTCTTCGTATTGGAACAACTACATCAGATAACATCGGCTAAGCCAGAGACTCCACATGAAACGGCTTTTCAACATAAATTTCAACACTTAATTGTAGACGTGATAGATAAACTAAAAAATCCCGCCAATCCCGAAAAACCGCAGGAGTCTTGGGCTCCTCTAAAACAACTACAAATAAAACTTCAACAAAAAGTAAATAAGCGAACATCATATATTTTAAAAATGTCCGATATTAGTCCCATATTGGCAGAAATGAAAGACACTGTTATAACGATGCCAGGCTTACATACGAATCAAAGAACCGTAAGAATTACTATCAGATCCGTGGAAAACAATGTTGCTATTCTTCCCACAAAGACTAGACCGAAGAAGTTAGTATTTTATGGTTCAGACGGTAAATCTTATACCTATTTATTTAAGGGCTTGGAGGATTTGCATTTGGACGAAAGAATAATGCAATTATTGTCTATAACAAATACGATGTTGGCAAGAGATTCAGAACATAATGATAATCAAACATATAGGGCTCGTCATTATTCTGTTATACCTTTAGGACCTCGATCTGGTCTGATTAGCTGGGTGGACAACGTAACTCCATTATTCGCATTATACAAACGTTGGCAAAATCGTGAAGCCGCATTTATATCGTCCAAGTTAAATAAACCCGTGAATATACCGCGGCCAGCTGAGCTGTTCTACAACAAGTTGACCCCGTTGCTGAAGGAGGCGGGCATATCCACAGAAAATCGGAAGGAGTGGCCAGTGTCGATATTGAAACAAGTATTAGAAGAGTTGACTGCGGAGACCCCGCACGATTTGCTGTGGAGAGAGTTGTGGTGCAGTAGCGTGTCTCCGGAGCAGTGGTGGCAAATGACGCGTCGGTACAGTTATTCGGTGGCTGTAATGAGTGCGATAGGTTTTATAATCGGTTTGGGTGATAGACACTTGGACAATGTCCTAGTAGACTTGACGTCTGGTGAGGTGGTGCACATAGACTATAACGTGTGTTTCGAGAAAGGCAAGACCCTACGTGTGCCGGAGAAGGTGCCGTTCAGGATGACTCCGAACTTGGTGACAGCACTTGGCGTAACTGGAGTTGAGGTGAGTCTTTTGTCATTTAAATTTTCACTTGGTTTGTAATGTATATGCTCACGTGCTACGATCTCAAGAACAAGTGTGTCTATTTTTGTGTTTTTTTGTTCACGTACATTTTTTTGCTGTATTTTGTGTTTTTATTTATCACATTTTGTCACCCAAAAATATATGACTTGAACTGTTTTTAAGGCTACTAATTCTTCAATTCAGAAGGTCACATTTTATAGCCACTTTCATTACTATGCGGTTGAGAGCGACGTTAACATAATTTGTTTTTATTTTAATCGCTTGTATATAAGAGACCATCATAGTCTGAGGACTATGATAACAGATTTATCTGAAATCTGTTCAATCTGAAGTAGGTCTTCTACCTAAAGTATAGTCTAATGAACTTTACTTTCTCACTCAATTTACATAGTTTCTTCCTGATGGCAACTGCTACCATCAGACTGACATGTATGCCCGTTTGTCTCTTTTATACCATAAGAAAAAAATACTCATGTGTGGTGCTACAAATTTTTTAAAGGTAGCAATTCATCCGTGATTGACTATAAACATCGATCGGCTGACTTTACAGAAATATCATATTTAGGGTTCTTTATAAATATATATTATTAAGTCGAATTTAACCAAACATTAACTAGACGGTTGTTATTATAATAAAAATGTAAAAATATCAAACGTAACATAAGTTTCTTGTTACGTTTGTGATCTTTTCTGAATTTGCATTGTTACTTAGATTTTTTTATTCCATCAATCTTTTCTTCAAAGACTTCTATCTATTAATTGATCTAATCTACAACAATTTAAATCTTTTTGCCATAACGCTTATACATATATGCTTGATTATTTCATTCGTGTTGTCCCTGTATTTGTTACGGGTGCATAGTGATCATAACTTATTATAATTTCGGTCCTTATCCATAAGCCAGGTGGTAGAACTCATGTAGTCCGACTGTGGAGGTACCACCGCCAGCATAATCCTTCGTGAAGCATTTTATTGTGTTTCGGTTTGGAGAGGCTTGGTTGTCGGCTGTACTTAAACGCGAGGCGGACATCTTAGTCCTCAAGGGTAGCAACGCCGCTGCGGTCAACTTCAAGTACCTATGATTTATTCGTACTTGGGGATGATCATTAACGTCCATGGGCGGCAGTAACCACTTACCATCAGGTGGACTATAAACTTGTTTGCTACTTTAAGACGATAAAAATAAGCTATGATACTATGATTTGATGTAGGTTCTGTAGGTATGTTATCATGAGTGTACATTACGCCTGATAGTAAGTATAGTTAATAAAGAGTCACCCTCGCCTAGTTTTAAAGGTAAAGTAAAATTTTATTAGTATTTAATGAAAGGATAGGGTAGGAATCTGATTAAAAATTTTACTAGGAGTGTTTAAAAAACAGTTAAATTAGGTACACAGATGATAATTTTGTAATTGATATTTATTTTTGATACATTATCGAAGTAATATATTTAGTAGTAATATTATTCACTTTTATAGTGAATATTTATCTAGTTTTTGATTTTATTTTATACACGTCTATTTTTTCCTTCTCATATTTCTGTCGGTTGTGCTGCCATCTTCTTTAACTCTTGAACATCTCGCTTCAGCTTCAACCCTACGATGAGTGTTTCGTTTTAATTCATGCCTACTGGAGTAGATGGCGCTAGTTCTTTCGTTTGTAACTCGCTGTATTTTCGTCTGAAATGTAATAACAATCTACAAATTACTACTTTTTATCATTAAAGCATATCTATTCTAAGTAGTACACACTATAATCTGTATCACTAAAGCGCATAGGATGTTATTTACACTCACTTACCTATGTGATCGTTCAAAAAGTTATATTTACAAATTAAATTACATTTAAAGGATTAATTAATTCAATAAAAGTCATAATATCTCATTAATTTTTAATTTTACATCATATATTTTATATTTTAAACATCTCGATTTAGTCGACATAGAACATTTCATATTAAAATTTCTTTATGGCAGGGAACTTATTAGAATCTTTCAATAAAAATCAACAATAAAGCTTTTAAAAACTTGAGCGTAGACTTGAATAGGCAGGTACCTAAATGCGAAGAGGGTACCTACACTCACTAACAACTTTAAACTCTAGAAGCGTTTCGCGTTTCCCACAGAACGTCTATTGAATGTTCATAACACTACACTACATCTGGGGGCCGACTGGCTGTCCTGTGCACAGGCGTAGGTCCATCCGGAGCGTAGGAAGGGTTGGTGTCGCCCTTGTCGCTGTCTATATACCCTGCATTCTCTATTATCCGACATCTAGATGTGTCCGTCTCACGTTCAACGTACAGTAGTCGAGCCGGCCTTCCCCCCAAACTTGATAGACCGCTGGGTGCGGTGGAGCGTGTTATAGATCCTTCTCGAAGAGCTACGGAGCCTCTCTTCCTCTCGGGCGCCGGAGAACCTCTGTATTCAGAAGTGTCTGGACGCTTACACCGTAGCAGCTTGGCGAATGCGGCGCGGAAACCAGCATTCTTCCAAGCGTAGATCAATGGATTGATGCCAGAATTAGACATTGCGAGTGATGACGTTAGCCGATAAGCTATAGGGTTGTGTAGAGGGACGATAGGTAGCGTTTGAGCGCACGCCACCACCACAAACGGCATCCAGCATATAGAGAAGGAACCCAGCACAAGAAGCACCACCTGAAATGTATAATATTTTCTTTGTTAATCATTTGTTTTTGAACATAGGTTTTGGATATCAATTAGTAATAATTGGCACTAAATCACCTAGTTCATAATAGGTACTCTGACTTTTATCACATATTAATTTGTTCCTAGTTGTTCAAATCTTTACGTTAAGTGCAGATTTCCAGCAGTTACGTATTCAAATACATACGTGTATGTACATAAGGATATTGATATTTTTTTTTAGTAAAAATACTTAATTGCGGAGAAATTCTTGAGTCAAAGTATATATTATCATGTATAGTATAAAAACTCACCTGGATGCTCTTCCAATCGTTGGCTCCCGTCGGGCAGCACGTGTTCGCGCGCATCCTCCTCGCGTGGCAGGTCGCCTCCCTCCATATCCTCCAGTACAGGATAAACATCACCATCCATATCAGCGAGAACATCGGCGCCAAAATACTCGTCGTGTACGTTTTGGGCACCACCTGGAATTTAATGACCAACTTTTAATAGGTTCCAAGTACTTGACAAACTTTTGAAAAGTTCCGGTGGATTGTCCCTAATGAAGGCATGTTTCAGGTTACGCCAGTTTAATGAAGCTGAAATATATACTTCTAAACTTTCTTTAATAACGCCCTAACACTTGGGATTTATTGCTAATTGTAATTTATCGTTGTTTTTATTACGTTACATCTTATGTATGTTATTATGTTAACTTTATAAAGTTGAGTAGCTTTGTAATAATAAATTATTTGGAATTTGGCTAAATTCTGGCTCCCAAATTTATTATGACGTGAACTCGATCGATTTCATTAACATACCACAATAAATTGTTTCGATCAAATAGCTTTCAGATACATTTTATCAGCTCTTATCACAACTTAAATATTCATAATCTTGTTTACATAATGGTTGCCGATAACATTTCGTTTAAATATTTACCGATGCAGTCTGTATAGAGAGGTGTTACTGTCTGAGTTGCTTTGTTTAATTTTTTACTGAGAACTAGATATACTTTGTCGTTTGTAACTTTAAGTGCTTAACTTTTGCATTAAAGTAAGTTTTTCGAAAATTTTACTTACCATATTCATTTCACAAGAGACACCCTCGTGCCAATCGTTCCAGAAAACAGGGATGCAGCTGATGCATAGCGCAACGGACCACGTGGCACTCATTAGGAGCCGTGTTATTACTTTTGTCATGTACCGGCTGTAATGTAGTGGGTGTACTATCGCGATATACCTGAAAGTTAATAAAATATTCTATAAATATTTTTAGTATCTGAGCCAAATATATATTGGAATAAAATCTCTAATGATTTCCCAAAGTTACGTGTTCCAGTGTTACGTGACTTGAATTACTTATGCTATGCTATTTTTAGTTCACGGGCAATGTATTTCGATACTTTTGAATTACGACCTGAAGGGTAGCTATAACTGTTTCAAAAATGTGATCGTGACAGGAGTGCACGACATTCTTACCTGTCTACTGCTATAGCAATAATGTTGTAAATAGATGCGAGACACGCGAGTATTATTAAAATAAATCGCATCAGACAAGACCACTTGATTTTGCCGAAGTCATCGTCGATGTAGAAGACTAGGTGGTAGGGTAGCGTCAATCCTACCATTAGGTCGGATATGGCAAGGTTGAGCACGAATTGGTTGGAGACAAGCGAGGATAGGCGACGGCTCATGGTCACAGCGAGGATCGTCAATGTGTTGCCGCTAACTATGAGGAGCATTAGCGCTCCGTCGATGATGCTCCATGCCCAGTAGTTGTAGAGATCCCGATTTTCCGCCTCTTCCGTCGTGTTCCACCCCCCGTCGCTCTCATTCCCCAGTACAACGTCCATACCATCGCTGGCCACGGTCGCCAGCGACCCCCACTCCGAATAATTCGACGTCGTGGTCGAACTTTACACGCACATTGTCTTAAATTTAATGATCACTCGCGTTTTTTCCACACTCGTTTTAATGGTCTCTTTACACATTGTAGCTTCGCACATTTTTCGTTCTTCTGTTCAGCCGTTCGCCATGTCTGTAACAAAATTGAATATTAAAACAGTGGTAAACAAATATACTAATTGCAGGGAGTAGTGTGGTCCGTATGAATGCATAACCGCGAATAAATAATGTTGGGATCGCAGGACTCAGTATGCACGACCGCATCGTCGCCGCAAATTACTTCGTAGCAACCTCTCTGTTAGTTCGTTCCACTTCACGCGCTGCGACTTTAAATCACATTATGAACTTTTTCAAGGGATCTGTGGAAAAGCGCCTGAAGCCGCGCTCCCGTCCTTGTAGCTACCGATGAATTATTTATGGCTTACAATATGAGACTGGTTTGTTTGTCTGCCTTATCGATTACCGCCGCGTCCCGTTGTAAATGAATTATTTCCAAGCTGAAGGCCGTTAGTTGGTTTGTACTAAAGTTATTAGGCTGTGAATTAACGTGCAACACTGAAGGTCTGATACTATATCGTGTATCATACGTATTTATTGTTTTAGTGATAAAACTGTGTGTACGTCTAAACAAGTAAACACATAATATATTATATAACTTTCGTGACGAATGATGTTGGTTGAGAGTAATGACTGTCACACGGTTGAATGAGTCATCCGAATGTATGGATGCTTGTATGTTTGGCAGCGTTATTCATTCAACTGGTGACTAGGGAAACATGCTGTCCAGTTGATAAATGTTTTTAGCTTAGTTTGAACGTGATAAATTGGTGCATCGAAATAGATTCATCTAAGAAGACGGTTTTACGGTAAATGTTATGTACGCTGAATATACTTGTTGTACTGCTTTTATGACTAGCAACCAATATAGGTTACTACTTTAGTTACACAACTCTGTGTGCTGGCCTTGATTCGGGTAAGATTCTATTGATCGTGATACAACGGGAAAACCCCACTGTATTTCTTTTAATAGGACCATCAAATCCATATAAATATTCATCTTATTTGCTTGAACTCAATATAATCTTACCAACAGGTAGACATGGATGCTTGGAAAAGGCTGTCGGATTAAGTTATGGAAATTTGCTAATAGCGAAAATGTAGCATGTACTAATATTGTTATGGCCAACTTATTTCCTTTTCAAGATGGAATATTAAAGTGGCGTAGTACCCACTGCTGGTGTCAATTATATCAGCTTCATCTGGCATCAAGTAGCGACGGCATCTGAATTTTAAATGAGCCGGGATCAAAGAGCCGACTTCGTTAATTTTAAATTATGAACATTTTAGTGGACCCGGGTTAATGATTTCGCCGGCAACCAAACATTAACATTTTGAGATTTCTGAAATAAAATTCATTTTTTCTCATTAAGCATCCCGCAGTAATATAACTTCTTAACGATCTTAACTCAACTTTTATTTTACGTACGATACCGATGTAACATCGTTTCTCGAAATGGTTAATTGAAAACAAATCGAGCTGTAGTTCTAGGTCAGACGAAACGTAATGAAATAATGCTGTGTTCATTTAATTCGAGTTCGTTTGGCGGTAATGGGACGCGGCCCCATTGATTGGCAATTTATGCGTCCAAATGTGCCATTGCCGTTTAGATTGTGCGGAAATAACGGAAATGAGAGGTTTTTGACGAGAAGATCGGTAATGTACCGGAAGCGCTCCACGAGGTTGATAACCTGTTTATCGGAGTCAAATGTGAAAGGGCGTCGACATTGCTTAGTCCCAGCGGCACTGGAGCATTGTTTGCGATAATCATATGTGGGAATGAGGAACTACACAAAAAGGTTAAAATACAAGTTACAATAACATTGTTGGTACTAACGATTGAGATAACACTTCTACTAATGTTTCTGTGTTCCTTACTTGATCTAGATGTATAAGAGAAACGAAGAAAAACTTAACACGAATATAATAAATGAATAGTGGGTGGTCGCTGTCGCCAATTTCTAAACTTTAAGACGCTTACGTTACGTACAGCTTGCACAGCTATAATTTAAGCCTGGGGTCGATTTAGTATTAAGTCTTCACTGAATTCCAAGTATAATTGAAGTTCTACCTGATAGTAACTACGAATGCATCCACTTGTGCTAAACATCGCTTCGTGTGTAAGTATTGTCGGCAACCACACTTCTCCAACCAAAACACACTTGTATACAAATATATACAAATTTGTTGGTACAAATTAGTTGTATACAAAACACACTTGTATACAAATATACAAACACTTGTATACAAATTCTTATATAAAACTGTCCTACAGAAATTAAGAGGATATTGTCACGGAGGGAAATCAGTATCTCCTCCATTGAAATGCGGGTTCTCCATCTGGCCATAGAAAGCCAACAATAACAACGGAATATTACTCGATATTCGGAAACTGAGGATAATTATTTGCACTAAAACACACTGTAATAAAATTGATTGGAAAATTAGTTTCCGCAAAGTTTGGACAGAATCCAAATCATACGCAACATAGTTAATGAATTTGAACCTCATGTAACGTAAATATGGAAGCTATTTCGGGAAGAAACTTCATACGTGCTAGTGCATCGGGTGTATGAATAGTAACTGAGTTCAATAGAGTTCGATAATTGCAGTGGAAGATAACCCAGTGGCATTGACTTTGGACTCTCAAGCATAGGTCAGAGATCTGGATTCAAATCAAAAGTACATTTCTCATTTTTGAAGTCACGTGCTTGAAAGTAAAAGCATAAACATTAAAACTAATCATTCAAAATTGGATTATAAAATCTTGATTATAAAGAACATAGTACAAGCTGATCCGAGTCGTGGTTCGCTTTTCAACAAGCAATATTTTGTTGTAATTGTTGTTGTTGTTATTTACTACCACCCCATTTGAAGCCAACCATATTGTGTTACTACGCTAATGTTGACTCTGCCTTTATTATGTTCCCGAAAAACTTTCCCTAAAGTATATAGACTCTCATTTACAAAATCTATAAGCTGGATCTTTTAATGGAAAGTAATGGAAAGAGATATATTGAGTATCAGATATCAAAGTCGATAGTGTCTGAAAGCAGAATACTTATTGGAAAGATTACTTAAGTTTTACAAATAGCGATAAAAAAGTGCTTTTAACTACTTTGAAAAACAGTCAAACTTATAAAGACTAACAAACGCGCGCGACTTCTTCCGCTAATATTCAAGTAAAAAAAAGTAGTTTTTTTCGAAATTCAAAATTGTTCCTTACTATGTTACTGCTAAGGAGAAATAAATAGATTATTTCATCGTTTTAGCGATGAATATAGGATTTGCAAGCCTAAAATAGTAGTGTGTATTGTGCTAGGAACCGAAACAAAAAGTTAATATTACTATTCTGTGGGCAAGTTAAATATTTGAATAAAAAATAAAATCAACAGATATAAAAATATCCTTGGAATATAATTCCACTATCACATCGTGTTATGAATCAAACTAATCCTGTTTCAGATTCAGAATAAATTATATAGCTGTGAGCAAAATAAGGGGAGATAGCAGGGAAGCTTCTTTGTGGGGACAAAACATCATCAAGTGTGATATTTATGTGTGTATGTGTAAGTAGTTTAAGTGGAAATACACGGATAACGAATATTTATGGGATCCATAGAAAATTTCCTTGTAATTTCCGTACGAAGCAAGAGCACTTTTGTTTTTTCGAGAAATTGTTAATAAACAATATTTCCCTCCCTACTCACCGCCTTTAGGAGAAGAATTTTCAGACATTGTACGCTGATGGTGAGCTTGGTTTGGAAAATTCTTTGTGTCAGTCAAACTACAAAACAAATCCTTTAGCGTTATAATGTAAGTATAGACATAGATTAGCTCACTAATACACGGACATAAGAACGGTTAAGTAAGTAGTCTAAGTCAGTCTCGTACTTGTATGAGTGTTCGTTTAGATACAATGCAAGAAAAATGTGTGTTTTGCGAAGTTAAACTGAAATTAGAAGGTGAACTTTACTGGAACCGGTCCAAAGTGACCGAAGCTGATCTTGCAAAAGGGTCACGTAGCTAATCAAACAGAGTATTAGGAAATATTGTCATATCGTCCAAGTGGAAAACAAATTGCGGATTTAATCAAGACCCAATATTCCGATCACAGCGACCATTGCTCAAGCGGGGTTACGCAGGAATAGGGTTGCTACCCAAACTTTAAAATAAATACTAAACAGCTTATTTCGGGTAAATGTAAATTAATTCTTATGAGGGTCATAAAGTGAGTTAAAAATATCTAGCTTATTTTTTTAACATAACTGTATGATATTTTTAAAGGTTTCCTTTAATTATTAATTATAGGATTTAAATGTGTATCGGAACGGACTGTATGGAAATATCTATAAATAGTGAGAGTAAATTTAATACACAGTGAAGATAATATCAAGACATTTTGATGATAAATTACACAGTACAAGTTGCTAGAAGCAATAAAATCATTTATATAGAAAAAGTATTCGTTTCAGGTGTGTGGGTATTAGGTGCTATTTGATAATAAATAAATATGCTCTAATTCCTTGAAAATCGGTGGCAACCCTACGGCAGTAATGCCCTTTGTCGGGACAATGGTAGCGCGATCAATGATGCCTCATTAATATGCAACTGCAGCACCTATCTCTGTTTGCTGCATCCAGCTGAGGGGGCCCACGCTCGCGACACGGAATGACGATTAGAGTTGAGCTGGACTAAGTGCTAACTTCCTTCGAGGGTTAGAGGAATACGTGGAATTGATCTCATGCATAAAGTTTACAATGAATTCAATGAGTGAAATGGGTAAGACAGCCAAATATCAACAAATGTAATGTAATCGAAAATTAGTTAGAAATTGTAGACGTTCGGATGACTCTTGCATCTTGGGATCAATCGTATTTGGGATTAATTACAAAAAAAATACTGAAAGTTGGAGAGTTGTCATACTCTGATGATGCTCTGTTATGGAGCGAAACACATATTGGAAATAAGATATAGACGCGAATGAACATGAACATTAATTAATCAAATTAACTTTTGATACTATTGACTTTGATAACTCCTCATGGCACGATACACATTCAATGTCACATAAATATGTCGAAGATACAGCCCGTAAATAGAAATAAATATGTCACCTAAAAGAAAAGAAACTAATATTTAAGAAATGAATAAAGAATAGCTTCAAAATGTTTAACTATGTCACTTACATTGAAAATAAAAATGTTCTCTCGTGAAAAGTAGTAATTTTATTGTAATGATATTCAGGCAAGCATTTCAAGGCATTAGCGGATGATGGATTACTAACCCGTCTATAAATGAACAGTTTGCTTTATAGAAACACTTAAAGGCACGTGTCTCCGAATATATGAATGTGAATTTTAATGAAATACAAATACCGTAGACGTATTTAGGGCGGGAATGTATATGAGGTAAGGGAATGTATACACGTAATATGGCAAATATTTGCGAAGTGACATTATAAATGTGATTGAAAAGTTAAAATTAATTAAAAATGAAGAAATTTTATTTCATTTCATACTTCCTGGTGATTTTAAACTGTAATGATAAAGATTCGAAATAGTAAAAGGTTATTTGATTTTCATTTTCGTATCATTAGCTTAAAATTTATCGTGATTTGTTCACGGTCAATTTTAAAATTTAAATGCTTGCATTCATTGCGTATTTTCCAATTTGTCTGCTGTATATTGAAAAATACGTAGTTCATAAAGATTTACTGTATCGAAATAAAGTAAGAATTGGTCATAATTATATTTTGTTGTAAAAACATCGCGTGAAAATCAAATCAGTTATTTAAACAAGTTCTATTTCAGATCGTAAATAAAATTGACTTTTTGTATCGTTTGCACTGAACCCATTACGGAGAGCGCCAAGTTTATTGTACGTTCCACGCGAGGTCCCACAATTGATATTCAATCCCCGTGTCGCTCCTCGATCCAGGACTGGCTGTAATACCACACTTTTGTCTATCCCCCCGTTTATCATTGTAATAGACACGGATGGATTATTCCGAGAGATACTGTCTATTCATCGCAACCCTTACAATCTCTAGTACAATTTTTGTTTTGTAAAAGAGTTAGGTCAAATCTTAAATTTGCGATCTGGGATATATCGAGCTTGCTTAGAATGTACCTATGTACTTTGGCCTAGAACAATTTCAAGTCGGAAATTCTAGCTGTAGCCTTTAGGAGACTGACAGAGCCAATGAGTGGAACTCTGATACCACCAAAGAGTAGAACAGGTAAAGAATTCACTCTGGCGGTATCAAGTAGTAACTAGTAACTTTGCCAGGTGGTAGAACTCGTGTGGTTCAACCGGGAAGGTACCATCTTAGTCGTCAGGGGTAGCAATGCATCCGTGATCACACTTAGATATGGTTTAATCGTACTTGGGGATGATTACTGAAGTCTATGGGCGGCAGTGACTACTTACCATCAGGTGGACTGCATGCTCGTTTGCTACTTTTATACGATAAAAAAGTAGATCTGGAGACAATTACCACAATTACATTTCAAAATACATGCATAGACGAAATACAGATCCATTTGTTGATTGGATCGCAAATATTACATCTAACGTTTTATCGAACGGGGCACTAGCCCTGTAGGGAAATTATTGGTGTACCTTTTATCGAGTTGTTGGCTATTCGTAAACAATTTATGTAGCCAACCTCCAATAATATTTGAGACCTTGAGAGGATGAAAACATTTCAAATTTCTCATGTTTTTATTAAATAACTAATAAGTAATGTATTACTAACGTAGTAAAGACGTGTAGAAAAAAACACCCTGATACACAGAATCTTAAATAGTTGGAAAAAAAATAAAAGTTAATGTCAAATAGAAAAATATCTAGACTGGACCGAGTTGGTTACAAGTAGAGACGATTTTTTTTACTTTTCTAAAATCATTTATAATGGTTAATGTGTGATTGATGTTGTTGAGACCAGTGGCAGATTTACCAGTAGGCTGAGTAGGCTGAAGCCTAGGGCGTCAAATTTGCACAAGGGCGGCATTTTTTTTGTCATGCATGGTAAAGGTCCACTCTGCTATCTGCCATTTCTATAAGGTATAAAATATTAGCCATAATCAAGATAATCTTAAAAATACTACTTTGTTTTAATGGAGTTTCGGTTTCGGCAGAAACTGCTGTGGAAATCGAAAATAGCCTACTGGTGGCAAATGTGCAAATCCGCCTCTGGGTGAGACTAAGAAGTGTATGAATAAGGCCGAAAAACGAATATCTGAATGATCGTTTGTCAAATTAATATCTTTTTTTTTATGAGTACCAGGCATATAAATTGATACCTATTGATTTGGACGACTCAAAAGGCAATCGAGAACTCGTATGGTTGGTTGCGGTAAGCTTGGCCGTTTGTCTGTCATTGTAATAGACATGGATCGATTCACTCGAAGGACAAGCCAACAGCGGCTTGTCGGAAAAATGTCGCGATTTGAACGATGCTCGGTTGCTTCACTGAGAACATTGTTAGTTATTGTTTCATGTTTATTGTGATTCTATTGTTCTTGTTGTCGTTTCTTGTATTTTTCTATTTCATATGAGCCTGGCTCAATTGTTATTATCGTTGAAGTAAATATCAGGTGGAAAGAATGAACGCCTGGTATTTTTGTAAAATGAAAAGTTTATATCAACCTAACGATAGAATTTAGTTAACAGTCTTAAGTGATACGTCTAATTCAGAACGATGTGATACGTCTAAAATGACATCACTGTCCTTAACCCTCATGTGGCTTATGTCAGGATGTAGAATATGAAGATATTACGACATTGCAAATGATGTTTGTTCCTACTTTCTAATGAATGCATGCGTCTAATGTTTTTACGTCATATGTTTGCTTTATGTGAGGTTTGTTGTAAGAGATATCATTTATTTTATTGTTTTTTTCAATACTAGTAAATTTTTTCAATTGTTTTGGAAATATTATTAGACTCGGGCATTGTAAATACATGAGAAGCAAACGTATAATCACCACGCAGTAAAATTAAAAATGATATCAGCCGAAAGATGGTTTGTATCGTGATATATGTAGCTCATGTAGTTAATATAAAAGTAATAAGTTTAATAGTGAAATGATGAAATGGTTATTCGAGAGATTTACCCACTCGGCATTGGCTATTCATAACAAAGGGAAATGTTGAGCAAGTTTAAGCAGACGTAATTAATATGTCAAGCCGGTTGACTGCCATTTGACACTAAATATTATCACAATAACGCATTAATTCATAATTCACGATTCGTATCATATCAGCCTATCCGCTAATTGAAATCCAAATGAAAATTGCTTTCTGCACCGTTTCGAGAGGCATGATTGAGTGAATTGTGTTCAAAATTCAATTAAAAGATTTTCCGTGCTTTCGCCGGAATCCCATGAATGGTCCTATTAACGTTCCGATTACGAAGCGGTTTCTCATTCAAAATCACGTCTCTCATCCGATACGTTTATCGGGAATGTTTTTTCAAGCGGTGTTTTTACGATATTGATTTCTAAAGATAACATTAGATAGTTAATTAGCAAGTCAATTTGAAATGTGTTTTTTTAAACCGTAAAAAACATTTTCATTTGTAAATTTTACTGTGTATTTACGAATTCTATTCTAAATAAAGGCTTAGAATAAATTGTGGACAAGAAATGATCTCACGAATTGAATAAATACTGTGATGAAGCGCTACTGTTTTAATTCAATCGTTTTCAATGAACTCATAGAAGTACCGCTAATCTTGAGCTCAATTGATGTTAGCCAATTATTTTGTTCGGACTCATCACCCACATGGTAGTTAAGTGAGTACAGAAATATCCACACATTATCTTACCGTAAATTTACAATAACCAGCTGTAACTTTTGATTATTGTACTCCATATGCCCCATATTATTTACTATATTTATATGTTTGGATTACATTATGTTTGAGTAAAATTTTAGTCGTAATTCAGGAGTACTTGTGGACGTGTCATTTCGGCCCAATATATTTAGTCGTGGTTTTGTCCAATTGGTCTTTTCGGGGATGCCATTATAGATTCATGTTACGAACCCAAGAGCTTTCACATCAATTTTGTGAAGGTTAGGGGAACCACTAATTTATGAGTTATTCAGTAACGGGAAGCCAATATCGAATGTCAAGTAGTAATTCCTGTTGAATTAATAAATTTCGATTAATCCACAATAGTTTTGTTCAAGGTTCCTAGCGTTTCGATGTTATAATATATTTACTACTCATTTTGAGTGCTGTTGTAACTACACTATAAAAAATGTGTATTAGTTTATGAGTGTACGTTGCGTAACTAAATCAGTTCTTGCGCGATTCTCCGATATAACGCAATTTACTCGAGATATATTTAAGGATTTTAGGCCTTGTGAGACTAAGTCTAAATTGATTTAACACCGTGAACCTTTATCCTAGGATCTTGATTATATTGTTACGAAAATATTGTCTATAAAATTCCATGTGAAACAATATAAAAACTATGTGAAAATACTTGAGCCGGAAATGTATACGATTCGTATCTAAACTTTTTGTTTGCTTTTGTTGTTGCATAGGATGTTTGTAATTGAATGAAAAACGTTATCTTGACATTAATTAAAGGCATTTTACAGGCACTTTAGAAAACAATATAATTATTCTTGTGGGAAATTTATGAAAAACTCATTTCTCATTTTTGTACTCAAGATGCCAGTTATTTCCATTAATGGTATAATCATTTACTTCATAGTTTTATCTTTAATATGTATCACGAAATAATTACTTAAGAGTCTCTTTTTTATCAACTTTTGCATTCAATGCCCGATGAAGGTATTTTAACGTTACGTCCAAATGTAGATTTCCATTACGATTGTTTAAACAGCCACCATTATTTTGTTTCGAACAACCGTCCATATGTTAATGGCTGATCGAAAGCTTGTTAGTGTGGCTCGTGGCGTGTGTCGACTGCATTCATTAATTAATATTAACACAAGATATATTCACTATAGCCACCGCGGTAGGAAGCCACCGGTAATGGCGAGTGCATGTTTGTTTCCGGACAAGTGAAAGTATGTCAAGTGGTTTGCGTAAAATGGAGACGGATTATATGTAGAGTATTTGCCGTTCGTTTTTATATTGTTATTACTTATTGGGTTGGTTGTAACCTTACGTCCTTAAGCTGGCTACCATCATGAACGTCATCATCAATTTATTCCTGCCTTAATACTGGGTATGCTTCCCCGAGAAATTTAAAGACCTAATCCTCCTCAGTTGCCTAGATATAGAAATTCACGTCCTTGAACTTTTGGTTTCTCACTTTTAATTTGACTTCGGACTTCGACAATTTATTAAATAATTTAATTTTAGAAGTATTAACAAAGTATCCTTGATCTATTCTAGAAAGTAACGTTTTCGTTCCTCATTTTAATATCTGAAATGCATGCATTGCAGTGCGACTGAAGTGTATCGTAAAACGGAATGCAGGAATAGAATATAAATATGTACTTCGGACGCACGCTACATCGTGATTGTAAAGGTTTGATCTTTTCATAGACACTCCATTTAATATCGTTTGGTGGAGCATATTATGAACGTTATAAGAAACATCGAAAAAGAAAGATAAAAATAAAGGTAATGAAAGGAATAAATACACTGAGATTTAATTAATTCAGTCCAAAAGATATAACAATCTTTAGGATGGTTCATAATGGTACAGCAAATATTTTATCATTATAAAACTATGATTTTGTTTATGCTAAAAGTAGAGGAAAAAAGTTCTGCAAAGATTTTACCGCAGCGTCTTGAAGCGCCCGCTGAGCGCAGTCGATCACTCATGCAGCGGGTTCTCATTCATTGCTTTTGTACCGCTTATACATTTCAGGATAATAAGTGGCCCTGTTACTTTTAGTGCAGTGGCCTATTGTATGGTGCAGGCATTGTAGATTTAAATGAAAGACACATTTCAAAAGGAGTAATGCAAAAGTAAAACAAAGTTTTGCAATGATCTCTATCTCTAGTTTATGTACAGAAGCGCGTCACATAAAAATATTGATCGGATTATAATCGTAACGTCGTCGTCAGTCGATAACTGTTGGGTTATATTGATAGCCATTATCGTTACGCACCGAGTTACGAATATTTGTCATAATACAAATATTGTCTCTAATCCATCATAACTATTTAACTAAATAATGACGTTACCAGTGGGAATATTTGCTCCACAATAAACATGTATTGGGTGAGCTTGGATTAGCATTTACTAATATATTAACCATAATATATAGTAGTTCCCAGTTGTATCTACTGGATACGACTGGGATCATGGTTAGTAATAAAACAAAATGTTATTGAAGTTATAGGAATACTTTTATGATAATATTTTAACAAACGACATAGCAAACGTGTGATTAAGTTCATCTTAAGATTAAGTTAGACCCAGTTGGTAGAATTCATGTAAATCAACCGAGGAGGTACCGCCACCCTCATAATCCTTCTTGAAGCAATTTATTGTGTTTCGGTATGGAGAGGCGAGGTGCAGGCTACACTTAAACGCTAGGTGAACATCTTAGTCCTCATGGGTAGCAACCCATCTGTGATCAAACTTAGGTATGACTTAATCGTACTTGAGGATGATTACTGATGTCCATGGGCGGCAGTGGCCACTTACCATCAGGTGGACTGCATGCTCGTTTGCTACCTTTTCACAATAATAATAATAAATATCTTAAATCAATCTTGAACAAGTCAACTTGGTTTATTGTGATACATAGACATCCATTGCTTGTATTTATTCTTGGTTCTTTGTTTTGTTTTAATTTCTCGACATAGTCAAAGCAATGCTGTTGTTGTTTGTTGGAAACATTGTGAACATTGCTTAGCTATGAGTGTTCTGTGTACATGATGTTGATCTTATGTGTAATGTATGATGTATGTATGAATGTATTAACATCTTGTAAACGTTCGACTAAAATAGTATCTCAAAATTTTATGGCATTACATGATAAGCTGATGTGATGTTAGGTACTAATGATGTCTGTTTGAATAATTATTTTTAGATATTCCTCTCAACAAAGATTCAGGTTTACAGATTTTTACACCATCCTATTTTATTCGTCATCGATATCATCACTTCCGTAGAATACAGTTGTTTCACCTATTTCACATCTTATATTGTAAATCTCTGTTTTACTCATACATGTCTTCATCATACGTGGAATATAAGTATTTAATCAAGTTTATTGACAGTTTTTCCTTTCGTTTAAAACTTCACTTGTCTAGCGATCTTTCTCAATACCGTTACTTCTGCATTGTGATGAATATTTAAGCAGCAAGCCCACGTAATTATAACATACAGTTCGTACGACAAAGAACTGCAGCATAAGTGAATAAATTATGATACATCCGTTACGCGGCGCGCAGTTCTGTTGGACCAGTCTTGTTTCTTCTAAGTTTCGCTTCTTTTGTGGCAACTTGGAAAACGGTCTTTGCGGTCTAACTACGATAACCGCATGGGTATGAAAGCTTGTACTAATCTGTTTTTTTGGTTATTGTGTTCTTTTTAATTTACCAAAATCTTACTATTGCTCAACACAGCACCACAAGTCTTTGTATCTATATAGTGTTACCAGTACGCAGCGGGTACTGTTTTAAATGGGGTAATAACAAAATAAAATATGAGGCCATTTAATTCATTCCTTAGTCCCAACTTATTTGTTTTAGGAGTATATATAATTTACATTGTATTTACGATTACTTAAAGTAAACAGTTACTAAATTACTGCTTTTTGCAAAAAAAAAAAGTTTTAGAATAATCCAATCAATGTCTCACTATAAGAAGCAACACAGTTCCAAATAGTCGTAGGCTATTTGGTAAATAGCTGATCATCTGAAACTTTATTAAATGAATTTGCTCCATCTTGTTTCAAGGAGCTCGATATCAGCTTTAATTCTGAACACACTCGGGGAAATTCTCATTCGGTGTACGTTCGAACAAATTGAAATAAAACAATTTACTCAACAAATAGGCCACGGTACTTGAGCAAATGTAATTCCCAACCGTCGGGAACTAGGGAACACCAATTAGACCGTATTCATTAGGAAACAGCATAACACGTGTCATATTAGTGTTGGTCTTTCCAGCGATGTACAATTTTATGGAATATTTAGGTCCAATTTAGTTGAAGGATTTTCCGTCAGACTAATTTATTATTTACTCTGGTTAACTGTTAACTGCTTTCATGTGACCCTTTAGCTACTACGACGTTTTTGTTTTGTCTTCAATTTTTAATGCTTTACAATCTCATTTATATTCAAGTTTGTTGTTATGTCTTTCAGGCGAGGGTTTATAATTGAAGTTCCATAATGACGATAAACTGACTTTGAAAGCGATTTTAAGATCAAGCGGCTCGCTAATGTAGTTTGTCCGAATATAGTAAAACTTTGTCAAAAAGCCGAGGTTTGTCCAAATGTAGAAAAACAATGGGGCTGAATCCCCAAAATTAGAGTTTTATTAAGGACATTGTATTGTAAATGTGTAATGGTTCGTTTCACTCTGTTTAGTAAGTTTATGACGTGGAGCAAAGAGGCCATTAATGTTTTACGGCAGGGTGAATGCGTGTAATGGCAGTAATTTTGTACAGTGATTAGTAAGTGATTCCTAATTTTAGG
>DWNR01000296.1:0-21656 GCA_018250455.1 Polygonus leo | reverse complement strand
AGATGCTAATGTCTTATTCCGATATTGCTTTACAGATACGTATTTTAAATATTTATAAACTGTAAAAAGTAATCCTAAGCTTCAACTTTAGAATATTTTTAAACTTGAATTACAAATATAGGCCGACGGTTGAAGTTTTTATAAAGTGTATAACTTCTCAGAAAGCATTCTTATAACTTACACGTAAAGTATTATAATCGCAATTAATTTGCGAGCGAAAGATTCGTTTAATCTCTTTGCACCCTTCATCGAGGCTTATCATTTCTCGTTAAAAAAATGATCCAATTAAGGGTCCCGCGGCTTCAATACGTAACCGAGGCGAGTTAAAAATCTTACGCACACCCATTGTAATAACGCATGCGCCCTCAATATTAAATTTTAACAAGGTATTAATTAAAAAAAGTAAAGCGAAATATCTTTAAATTTTCTCAGGGCGCGCACGATCGTTTTGTTTTGTTTTCGATTCATTTTATTCGGCGCTGGTGGAGCGGTGAGGTCCGCCCATCGGTGATTTAAAATTTTGATTTATCGACGGGCGCAGAGTCGGAGTGGCTAGCGCGTGCGCTCGCCCGCGGGAAATATAAATATGACGCGGTGCTAAACTGTGCGAACTGACCCTTCGACCCCGGCCAGTCTCTTTCGCACTCCGGCCCTCGTTTAACCAGGCGTCCAACGCGCAAATGTTGGTGTTGCCGCTTCGTAAATGCATCGATGATCAAACGTAAATGTTGGTGCTTTGTTTGAGCTTCCTCAAATGCGTCGTAGAAGGCGTTGGTGCTTTGTAAATTATAAATATGACGCGGTTCTAAACTGTGCGAACTGACCCTTCGACTCGTCGTTTAACCAGGCGTCCACCGCGCAAATCTTGGTGTAGCGCTTTGCAAAAGTGCAAATGTTGGTGTTGCCGCTCTGCAAAAGTATCATAACATAAACGTAGGAGTTGGGTTGGTGCTTCGTTTAACCTCGTCAAGTCGTAAGCGTATCAATTTTGTAAATTATGAATATGTCGCGGTGCTAAACTTAAAACGGTGTCCAAACTGACCCTTTGACCCCGCTGAGTCTCTTTCGCTCCAGCCAATGCGCAAATATTGGTGTTTGGGCATTGCAAATGTGTCTATGATTGCCCGATGCTCTGATTGAATTGACTGAGGGAAATGTCTAATAATGTTGTCAGGCCTAATAAGTATAAATAAATAGTCGAACATGTTGGCCAATTGTAGGTCGGTAAGCCTTTGAACATATTTTGGAAAATTGCTCAAATTGTGCAAGTGATTGCAAACATATACTTATCCAATCAGTCGTCATATCGGTTTATCGTAAATTCACTTATCAAGAACGTACGCACTACTTTCAGCCGTCGACGAAGATATTATCGCAAAAAAATATGTCGATTGATTTCGGTCACAAGCTCGTTTGCATATTTATCCCTTCGGTGTAAAAACGCAACAGGTTGTTGTTTCTATTCAACATTTAATAAAATAGCAATTCCGATACAAATGTGAAATCAGCAGGCTAGAAAGACATATAAAATGTGTGGAAGCAGCTGTTCCGCTAGCTCGTATTTACGACTTCCCCGTACGCAGCTTTCCTTCGGGACCCGCGGCATTCATTCATTCCACTCAACTTGCACTGTTTTTGTGCACCTGTTTTATTTGATTAATTGCCTCGTCCGATCGCTCTGTCATATAATTGTATCATTACCCACACGCTCCGAGTACAAAAAGGCTTTTGCCATTCGGATCGCTCTTTTAACCTTAAAATGTGGTATGAAATGATCGATTGGCCGTCATGTTTATCATCTAAATAGATTAGCACGCATTTTGACGTGCACACAACAGATACTCGGTAATGTGTGCACGTTTACATGTATATAATGACGATGAATGTAAGCATGTGCAGTGTTTATCAATACTCTATTCTTATCACGTTTATTTATGAATATTCTAAAATGGATGTCTTGTAGATACGTGCGTTGCGCTAAAACTTACCTACGCCTTATAATTTACGTCAATTTATATCCAGCTATAATTTAGATTTCAAAGGTGTCAGCTGTGATTTAATAATATGCCATTTAGTGCGTTTTGTACGTACTTAAGTATATAATGAAAGTGCAAATATATATTACAAATTAATTAATTAATTACGACTTCTAAATAATCAGTATTTCTCTGTCCGTGATTAATTTAGCATTTCAATAGATTTTGACGGAACCTCTGCTAAAGAATAAGTAACTTCACAGTATTTTCGATCTGATAATAGCAAGAATTCCTGCTTAGTTCAAAAACGGGCAGAACCGCTCGGAGAGCATATTATAAATAGTTAAACGTGTTTTAATAATGGTGTCACAAACTTCACGAGGACATCGTTTGAACTTTCGATGGTATCAAAGATCATAAGGCTCGTAAACACATTCGGGTTTGCATTCCGATCTCATACAAACAAAGAGAAAAGCTATATAAAGCCTCCTTCACAGATTATGCTTCAAAAATCATTTTATAGTTGTTTCATAGGTGTATGGAATTTCGTCCTATTTAAATTTTTGGTAATAATGATTCGAGACAAAATGACGATTATAAATACATGGAATGAAAGTAGGATGATCCATTGTCTATATAAAAATATAAGTATGTGCTATATAATAATAAAGTTATAACTATAATATCTAACTGATTGAAATTAGCATTTAAACATAAGAGATAAGCGGAGACAAAGGGAAACGTATAGCTTTATAAACATATGATAATAAAATTATATACCTACATACTATAACATATGTTTTTTTTTATTGAAGCGAAGGTTCTACGATAGATAGTTTTGCGAAAGAACAAAATCAAACACAGATTAAAAATCAGTTAACTCAGAAATAATTTATTAATATTACGAAACAAAAGGACAATTCTGGTGTACGTGGGTTGCTATAAAAAATCAGCCTCGCAGATTCGGACCTCACAAAGACAACAAGGTTCCACGCATTCCTCATACCACGACTACCAACACAGTGTATGTAGCCTCGCCTTGTATCCAATTTGAAAACGCCCTCACTGTCCTTTGCCATTCAATGCAAATTCACACGTTATAAGAAGCGATTCGACGCAGAATTACCAACGTTTAGTCGCCTCCGGAACATAATTCTAAGTCTGCTTTGTAATCTCGAAGCCGCTGTATTATTTTTTATTGAAATTATTAGAACCGACGTAAAAGGGTAAATCGAGCGCACCTGCTTCGAACAAAAAGTTTTATTACAATTTATTACGATGTTGTCAGTTTCGAACTAGATGCAAATAAAGTTAATAAAATTATGTAAGGTACTTTTCGTATAAGAAATATGTGTACAAGTGTGTATTAGGAAACTAGACGCAGCGTGCTTAATCATTTCAAGGTAATGATGTTAGTTCGTTAGTAATAAAGACTTTAGTAAAAACTAAGTGGAGTGGAGCTGTAGGTGTTACGAATAAGTTTACTCGTATAATGCCAGTTGGGGGTAAACTAATCGTAGTAAACAAATATCGTAGTAACTTCATGTCCACTTTGCCCTAAAAAGAATTGCCTTAGAATCGATTATAGCTACAAAAAATGGAATTAACCAATACCAATAATAGATCTCGATTGTAGGGTGAAGCAGCCTTTCGACTTAATTTTATCTTCATTTAGAGAATTTCAAAACGGGTGACGTTCAAACTTGTGAATAAGACAGCCAAAAACGGCTGAAGCCAAAAATAATGTTTTAGAAAATTTGAGTCAATTTGAAACACAGACAGACATTCAATTTACTTTATTTGTATAGATCAAAACAATGGTCTATATGGTTTTCCTATATCCGTCTGCGGTGACGGGTAGAATGTATGCGCGGGCGCATAAGATCGATTGAGGAGCGCGCGCGCGGGCGACCATACATCACGGTCGTAGCCAGGAAGCTTGCCAACCACAATTTAACATCTCTATAAATGTTGCTAATACGAAAATTGTTCTACCTTTCAACGGTGTATTTGCTGACAGTTGGGGATATTTGAATTATATTTATTACCTATTGGATATTGAATTAGGTATGAATAATGTTTCTTTTTCAGGACGTAACACACGTGTCATATTGAGTACGTACTTAGTAGGAACCTTCATGACAGCTGCATTTCAATAAATAAATATGAATCGCGAAAATCAAGTCAATAAACAGATAAAACTCATTAGTTATTTCTAAGTATAAATCTATTACTTTCTGAAACACTTAATCCGTATATAACATTTTACGGTATGACCATTTTAATTTGAATAGGTGTTATTTTTCCATTTACAAATTTTGTGCCTCTTAAAAGAGGTTTATAAAGAAACCAATTACATGAGTACATACACTCATACATATTATACATATGTAATTGTTTATTATACTAATATTCCCAAAGGTAAGTAAAGAAAAGACGTCATAAGTCACACATCGTCTTAAAACACGTAAGTTAGCAACAGCTAGTAAAAGCTTAACGACACTTGTGAATGGGTATGGCGTTTATATTATCTCGGAAAATATCTATGGTCGTAAAAACAATCATAGTAAAGTCATGCTAGGGAATTCCTGCTGTATCTCTTACAGTGCGATTTTATTTACATTATTGTTCAGTGGCGCCATCCATCAATGTCTTGGTGAACTAATTATGGTACATTCCCATGGAGGTACAGCGTATCTTTTATTTGCTCGTTATTCGGATTTCATTCTATGTGAACAGTGTAGATTATACTTGAAATTAAATATTAAATATAGTAGATATTGCCTATTTTGATTTGAGGTACTATTGAAATAGTTGATTCTTCCGTGAATGAAAACATCAATCCATTCTAGACAGTGTATAGTTTACTAATTCTCACTTAATCAACGTGAATTATAGCCCAAATTCTTCATTCTGAGAGAACTGACCCTTGCCCAAAACTGATAATAATTGGTTTGATGATCGTGACGATTCTGTTTCTGGTTATTTTACATTTCCATTCAGAATATTTGAAACAAGTGGGACCATCAAAGTAGAATGCTATACTACACTATTATTATCATTCGAACAGATCGTGCAGATAGCAGGATATAATACCGGCTACTTATTGTATGCTCACTAAAAGAGTTTAAAGAAAAATTTGGCAGCATTGCTAGGCGTGACAGCGGCTCGTATGTACGATGGTAATCTGGCTTGATGTGTCAATCCGATCCGTATCGAGCTATTGGGCAACCGACACGCTTTGTTATCCTAACTGTTCGGGCTTAGAGCAATCGTCTTCGTGCGCCGCTGTCAGATCCTCTCGTTTAACAATTAGACGTGTATAGTGTACGTTGGACACATGTATAGTATCCCTTAACGTAACTAGACATTAAGGTGACGTCATATACGTGTATGTTGAACGGAAACTGTGGTGTAAAAGACAGAAATTGCGGTTGCGTAATTCAGGCTTATTCACATTTAAATAGATACAAAAAATTTAAATTCATTTAATTTATTTCTTTTATTGTTATGAAAGTAACAATGGATCAAGTATAGTAGACTATAATGCTAAATGGACCATAGATCCACTGTAGGAACCAATAGAAAAGGAGTCTACTGAAGTCGATTAAAAGCAACTTCATTAATTTGTATGCGCACTAGTTAGAAAGTTGGTAACGTAAACCATTTAATCGATAACGTTCGTTTAAAAGCCACGCTCCAAAGTACGACGATTCGTGTTCAAATAAATCGTTAAGCGAGTTTCCCCGACATGGCGTCCTCGGGCATCGCCAATGGGGTGGACTGGGCGTGCTGCATCTTCGCGTGAAAATTTAAAAATTACGAGCCCCTTTATTTTATGATCACACCGACAATGCTCGCCCCGACGTTCTAACGCCATCTGATAAACGCGATCGAAGTTACAATAAATACGTAGGTAACTATCACTAACGTCATTCCCAACTCCATTCTAGAAAATATTTTCACTCCACTCGTTTCAATACTTTAATTTCTCTTTGATCAAACTTTTGCAGAGTTGCCTATTTTGTAGAGACATCGCATCAAAGTTCTGTCGACCCCTGCTTTATTTCAAGAGTCCTCCGCCTATACACGCCGAGTCTATACACTTATACACACAACGCGACCGCTATATTGCCATACAGCTGAAACTAGCATGGTGTGAGTGAACACGATGAAAATCTTTATTTTCACGCTCTATCTCTCTTTATCTAATCGTCCCGGTCAGATAAGGACGGAACGCCGGAAAAACTGGCGCGGGGCGAGGGGTAAAGGCTACATCGATTCCGCGCTTTCACTGCTAGGGGCCGTGTAAACCTTTAAAAACAGCCCTTTTGCTACCCGATTGTGATCTCTAGGCTAGTGCAACTAAGAGGGAAATTTCAGCGCGCACGGACCTCTGGTAAATGGATTGCCTCCCTCTTGGGGGTTCTCATAGTGGGATCTAGATGGCGTAGATATGCTGATACGCGGCGATGTGTGTGTGACGCGCTGCACGATGTTGTTTGTGTGGGGAATAGGTTTGTATTTTCCGGCTTCGAAGTTATAGCAGTATGTAGTATAGAGGGAAGCTTCCGATGGGTTAAATTTCGCTTGTGTTTGCAAATATATGAGGGGCTGTAGGTAACCATCCCTTTTTGTAATATAATTTTATGTTTGAGTGTAGATAGGTGGATAGATTAGGGAAGACGGAGGCTGTGATTTGATTTGATTAGGAGGTGTTTGCAGTAGGGTCGGGGAGATAAGGCTGATTGGATCGCGAGGAGGTTGGGAGGGCAGGGCTTTATGGAAATATGTTTTTAATGTGGGTGGCTTATTGAATTAACCAAGTTTGAGCGAACTGAAGCGAGATTAATCCGTTTGATGTGTTTTGTGCTCATAAATAAACGAGCTTTTCATTGGCGTAATAACTAACTCATAATTTTGGGAATCGCATTATCGTTTTAGTCTTCTGAAAAAGTTTAGAGGGTAGAAATATTTCGTAGCATATTCTTATATTTAGTCTAAGAAATACTTTGGCACTAACGGTTTAAGACAGGCATTGTTTTTAAATATTTTTTAGAGCCTCGTGTGTACACAAAAGAACAAAGATTACATAAGAAAGCGATTAATGACTAAATTCCTTGTGCTCACGTAAACTGTCCACTTTACGGACAATATTATGCCTATTATAATCGCTAAATTCGGACCGAAATCACAACAAAGGGACCTTTGTCCGTATCACAATCACAATACAAAAGACATCTGATGTTGTCACAGCTCTTTGAGTTTACACTACACTGAAAATTAGAGTACCGGCATAACAATATGTACTGATTTACCATTTGTACTCGTACATTCACTTTTTTCATCTTTGTCGGCGTGTTTTACGTTTGATAGTTGTTTTTGGCGTTCCGATATCGATCAGAGTGCCGGTGACAGTGAAATGGGTTGGACGATTAATAAAACTCTTTGGAGAACTAGATAACTTTAATAAATATTTGGGGTCAAAATGAAATAACTGAAGTTAGATTTCTTTACAAAAGTACGGTTTGGTTAGGGGCCTTTTTGTCGCACATTCCTTCAAGCTATTGAGTCGTTTCAGAATTTCGTTTTTTCTCTCCAGCTTGCTCATAATTACTTGTAGTCACTAACTTACAGGCAATATTTCTGACATATGTTTTAACGGAGTTAAGTATTTGTAGGTAAATAATGACTGTCTGGCTATTAATGTCTGCTAACTTTCAGTAGTGTCCATGGCCGTAATCTTATTATATTGTTATCATTTCTTTACGCTCGAATATACTTTCCCATACTTTTGAATCAACAGAGCTTTCACCAACCCGTGACTTCGATGACGAATGAGCGAAATAAAGTATAATTCCGCTCGTAAAATATACGACTTTTTCCAGCCATTTCAGTGTTTGAGGAGCGAAAGTAATTCGGTCATAAAATTACGAGTAAACAGCCGTTTTTCCATGGAATAAAGGCGCCCTCACGGCCGGTTGACTTTCGTAATCGGCTTAGTCGGTACCCTCCGATATGGGCTCCCCAGGGACCCTCGTGATGCAGCGCACCCGTTATAGCTTGATGAGAAAATCTTATCAGCAGATTATAAAATCGGTTTCGCGTAATTGAGTCATAAAATCAGGGGTTAATTTTTGGTTCGGCTAATGTGTTTGCGATGTGTTTGCTTCTTCTAACTTATTTTGTGCAAGAGGAATAGGGTATGACATACCTATACGTAATTATTTCTAAATCTGCGTAACCCTTTTCATAATTAGGAAACATTCACATTTCACATTTATTAGACCAAATATGTTTGATAAAAGACACTATTATTAGACAGTAGTTTAAACAGAATATGGTCTCGATTCTGTCTCTCTGACATTCTCATTCTCAAAGTATCTGTTATCAAGACGATATAGGTAGTTTCGAATGACAATATCAAATATTATCACAGGTATTTGTCATACAATAGAATTCAGATACACTACTCTGGTTCTAAAGAAGAGATTGTTGTTCCCTACACTTCAACCACCAAGACTTAGGTAGAATTTTAATGTCATTGCTATAATCTATATAGCAATCGGTATAGATAAAGGTTCTTATAATTCCTTAGTAGCGTGACACAAATGAAACTCGACTCGAGTCATCCTCGTGGCAGTGGGAAGAAAAAGTGTCGGTTGTTGGCTCGGCTAATATGGCGAGCTCTAATCTTATTCTGGCACAAAGGAGCTGCCATGACGCGGCGAATATTGACGCGAACCATTTAATATTTAGGTATTCCAATATGCAGTTGGACTGACGCGTACAGATGGTAGAAATGAATTGTAAGAGGTTTTTATTAACATAGTTTTTTGATTCTATACGGAAGTCTGGAAGATATTGCTTGTGTAACAACAACCTCTTGTAAACCTGCACTGTTTCAGTTTTCTTTTATGTAATTATTAATAAGGTGCTCTCTATTTTCCATAGGTTTGTTTAACTTGGTTTGTTATATTTTGTGGCTTATAAATTTAATTATAATGTGTACATACTTACGGTATGTATTTTGCAAGGTTTTATATAATGGAAATGTAATGAACTCATAAATTAGTTTTAGTCAATTAATTTATCAGCGGTGGTCTGACTACATTTGATACAAATTTGTTAGTGAATTTCAAAAGAATGGCTCGCAATAAATTAATATTGAGCTGTGCCAATACATAAAGCTTAGCAAAGAAAGTTATTTGGCATCTAGTTCAAATTACTAACTTAATGAGGTTTAAGTAGTTAAGTAGTTCAGTCGTATTTAAGGCTCGGGAGCGATTTTACACGGTCAACTGTAACAACAATCTCAATCAAAATCAGGTATCAGCTACATTCTATGCCGTTAGAGACTGGAAAAAGTAGTAAAGAGAATATTGAGCGCGATTGTACCACCTGAGTCCGACAGTCACTTACGATATTAAATCGGACAATACGGCGGTGCGGTCACGATAATCTTTGGTAGTATTTGATTCTAGTTACCGAGAAATAAACCCGGTACGTTCGGATAGTTCGCCCGTAATACTTTACGACCTCAATACTTTTTGTTCAATAAATGACATGACAAATTAATGGATTTATTATGAGTGGGATTGCTTGGTCCTTTTTGTTTTGTTGTCGGGTTAGGACGAATGCATTTTTAATTGAGTGAGGCACTTTTGTGGACTGTATAAAGCGGCCACCGCATGCCGTAGATATTTTTTATTTGATTGACGTGTAGTAATGGGCAGGTGCGTAAGAGCTACCCGCTTTTTCGAAGGTTCGTGTTCACTTTTTGTCTGTCCCTTCGATTTGCGACTCTTCTGATTATTGAGCCGAAATTTAATGGGCTACTATTTTTAAGTGACAGTTTTATATCACTTTTAATTTTAATATAAGCAATTAATCGGCATACTGCTGTAATTGCTTATTTACAGCTGTATTTTATGGTTAACGCGTTTTTGCTTGTACGTTATATAAAAGCTGTAAATTGGCTTTACTATATAAAAATAAAGTAATTATACATATTTTCTTAATGGCGTAGAAAGTATGCGAATAGGTACTACATCGAATTTTATTTGGTACTCACTTTTTAACTGTAACTTTATCGTCATTGATAGTAATTTAATTTGCTGAAATATTACGTGTCTTAATACTTACTTACTACAATTTTATTCATGATACCTTGTTGGTGCTTAAGGTAAGGTACTCCTTTCGCAACTGTACGAGGAGTAATGGTTGGGACGCAGCACTATCGCTGAGCGCGTTATATTGGTTCTTGTATGCACTAGAACAAAACGATATAATAATTCGTAAATAGCTAACACGATTAGCATTTACTCGTTAAGTAGTTATAGACTATTTTGCAATAATAAGCGTAAATCTGTTGATGACGCGATTCTACGCTAGTTTTCTCTTCAAAAACACAAATAACAACCCCATTCTTATTCCAGTCGCTACAGAGTGCGGCGCGGCGCGCGGGCACCTCCTGCGCGAACTGCAAGACCACCACAACGACGCTGTGGCGACGCAATCAGAACGGCGAGCCTGTTTGTAACGCGTGCGGGCTGTACTACAAGCTGCATAATGTGAGTATTGTGTTTTGATATAAAATAGTTCTATTTATGATATGACAAGATAATTAATATGGTAAAAAACATTTGAGCCAAGGTGTATCGATATGACGTATACAGTATGACGAGAGTCGATGTCAATGCCCGTTTCTGTTCCTTATAACCCTAGTCTTCTCCATAGTCACCTGAAACCTGGTGACGCTATTAAGGCTAGTAGGGCCAGTAGGGCTTTCTTTGTACATAGTTTTTTCAAAACTTTCATGTTATGTTAGCCATATTGTTTCATTGTTGTTTAAATCTAACATCGTTCTTTTTCTTATTTTCACTTTAATACTTCATTATAGAGTCAAAAAGGACGGTATGTAGGTATCTTTCTAATACAATATGGCGTTAACAGTATCAGATTCTTGAAGAAGTTGATAGAAATATCTGTAAATAGGTCCAATAAACATAGTGAAATAAATTGTAATGCTGCAAGTTAGTCCAATTTTTATTAACATAAAACCGCCACTAAACTTCTAACAAAGATTTAAATAAGTTAACAGGTAGTTCAACTGGCTTAAGTATAACCCGTCAAATTTCGTTAGAGTTTAAAACCTTCAAATAATATTAGTCATTCTCCATTCTATTAACTCTTGCTTAAGTCACGGGGTCCTCTAGGGACATGGGACATTCAAAGCTTATGGTAAGCACCCTGGGGACTTTGTTAATGTGTCATAAGTTTTATTATTCATTCCCTTTATTCGTGTTTAGTGAATCATCTTCCCTCTAACATTGAGTTAAATTTACTTATATGTGTAGTCTCATTTTCAATAGTGCGACAGAAATATAACAATGATTTTAGTGATGAAAATAATTATTACTAGAAAATAAATAACAAAAACGACAAAGGTTATGTGATATTGTACTGCAAGGATAGAGTTGAGTGCAAATAATAAAACCCAAAGTTATTCTCTTTAGTACTTAAAATCACTTAAGATCAGCAACTTAATAAACGTATTTAAGTATCGCAGTAAACACAGTTCTAATTCTCACGACTCTCCACCCCTGAACAGAACAATGAAAACCCTCGAGAGAACGATATGTTCGCAAAAGAACAAATATTACAAAGCAGGGCTGCTACAATGACAGAAATTAGCAGTCAAAACGACCCTTCTGAAGGCTCTTGACATTTTTTGCTGAAATGTATACTGAAGACTGTCCCTTTAGTAATAGAACAAGCGATTAACGATAAGCTATTGGTTTTTGGTATAAATGTACTAGGATGTTTACTATTTCATCTTTATCGCGGAATAAAATTGTATACTTCGTTTAATTTTATTATGGCAGATTATTTCTAAATTGTCATCGAATAACTATTCTATGATATTTTTGCTACTGTTCTAGTGACTCTTGTCTGCGCTTTCGGCAGAAGTTACGACCAATATATCAATTATGTATTTGATATTTGCATGGTTAAGTTAGACAATAATATACCATCATGTGAACTACGAAAAGAGAATGTGTCGTCAGAGAAAACTGGCTAAATTTAACGGTTAACCGTTTTTGCTTTAAATTTTCATCGCAAAACCTACCTACTCGCTCGTAGTACGCCAAGGGCCTTCTTCAAAGCACAGCGACAATTTTTTAGTCTAATTATTCGGAAGGAGCGACAAAGAACGAATGGGAGTGCTACTTCACAACTTGAAGCAATGACGGGGGCACAATAAGTAGCGTTGTCAACCGGTATCCGCCTCTTCATACATATTTATACTGCTGTCGCTACTGTTTTGTCCTTCCCTATAAATGATTTATGATAATATGCTTAATGCTTATTTACTGATTGATTGAACGTATAGCATGTACCGGGGGATATTATTTGATATATAGAATAAATATTCTATTAGTATATGGGGTAAACATTATCTAAACTTCTTAAGTCACTGAAAACAAATAACTGAAATATAGCAAATAGTTCTTGAATAGTTTTAAAGCAAAGGGGGTGAATGAGGAGGAAATTTACATGGAGGAATTTGCGAGACAAAGTCACTGATATAATGATTACTTATTTTAATAAGATTAAATGTTTAACTTTTGTACTTGTAGGTAACTAGTTATGTAACCATAATTCGGATATTTATTCGACTTCAATAAACGTTTTTTATTTGCACTCAATAAATACAATTTGGTAGATTTACCAAAAGCAGCGTACCCCACTAATCTTGCTACTTTTTCGGCTTTGTCGTAACCGCATTCGTATTATTAAATCAAAGTTTACGGGCACAAAATCTGGCTATTATAAAGGGCCATCCCGTCTCCAAAAGTGAATTTTCGCAACAATGTGTAAATAAATAGCATACAATGGCCGGGTCCGGATACATCGATCGATTTCGCTCAAAAAACGCAATCCATACAATAGCGCACGAGCGTTGATACGTCAACCGCCTACGAGCGACCGACATGTCTTGGTACTTAAGTTATATTTATTATATTAAGTATACTCCTGCTTAAGTTGAAGGCATAAAGTATTTCTACGTTAAAGATTCTGAAATGAAGACAGATACTTCCTTATTATCTATATATACTATTATGTTATGTCTTGGTGATTGTTAATTTTTGATATTCATTTCGACCTGATGATAAGTAATCACAGCAGCCCATGGACATTTGTTATTAAACCCAAGTGTCATTGAATCGTACCAGAGATTGATCTCAGATGCAGTGCTATCCCTGACACTAAGATATTCGCCTCGTGTGTAATTAAAGCCTCTCTGAAACCGAAACACAAGAATTACTTCAAAGAATATCATATGGGTATCATGACGGTGGTCCAGCCCGGCCGAACTATAGAAGTCCCTTGTCAAATTATTATGTTACTTAATTTATATTCATCAGTACGAAATATCGGTTTAGATTTTGATTAGGTTTTCATTTCCATATGGAATCTAAATGTTATTTTTTTTTCTAAAACATTTTACAAAACCCCCATAACAATATTATGTTACGTAAACTATTGTAGCATACAAATGCGAGTATCAAACAATTTTAAGAGCACTACACACTCGAAGCAGTGAAGTGTTTACTCAAAACACGCCTCTCAAAGGCCCTATACTATTGTAACCGGCATAATACTCAAATTGGCCTCATACGAACCATACTGTTTCATGCCGACAACGATCTTGTTCTTTTAGTCCGCGCTTAGCTCTTTTGTATTATTGTTTTTATTAAAAACATTTTATTGGATACTTTGTTTTGTTGACTTGATTGATATGGGAATGTTTCGAGAATAAATGATGACTTTTATAAAATTTTACAAGTTTACAAGTGGACTTTGGGTTTTTATTATTGAGATTAAGTTTAAGTTGTGTGTGAATTTGTTTAGAAGTAAAGGGGCATATTATATTTAAGATGTTGGTTTGTGTGCCAAATAATATTAGTTGCTAAAATATTTATTTTAGTAACTTGGTAGGTAGTCGTTTATTTATATATTACTATTGTAAGTAGGTACTTAGTATAGATTTAAATGGATAAAGCTTTACCGTAAAATCGTGATTGCAAATCTTGATAGCCATCATAAATATTGTGTTACATTAATGCGGTCAATATAATGCATTTTAATGTGTGTCTGAAATTAATTTATTGCTCGTATCTGATGATATTTCTGGGAAATAAATATATTTTGTACAATTTTACAATGAAGAGTCACTTTGGGACCAAATAGCATCAATTGAATGCAATTGGAAAAAAATGAATTAGTGTGGTGGTCACGATGCAAGTTAAACTTTTTCTCAGATTGTAGGCATTTAATTGAGAGATGGATTTAGTATATAGAACTCATGTAATTCAACCGGGGAGGTAGCATCGCCACCCTTACAATCCTCCGTGAAGCAATATATTGTGTTTCGGTTTGGAGAGGCGCGGTTGCCGGGAGGGAGGTGAACATCTTAGTCCTCAATGGTAGTAACGCATCTGTGGTCAACCTTAAGTACAATTCAATCGTACTCGGGAATGATCATTAATGTACATGGGCGACAGTAACCACTTGACTCAGGTGGACTGCATGCTCGTTTGCTACCTTAAGACGATAGAAAAAATAGATAGATTTTTCGGAAAACTATTCGATTTAGGGTTTAACTATTGCGTCAATCTTATCTTAATACTTTATAAGGGAAATGATAATAGTACCTACCTAGAAAAGATATCTAACTACGAATGTTTTTTTTAAATAAAAGCTAGGCAAGTATGCCAGAACCGTGCCTACTCTTACAACCTACCTACCTCCTACCTCCTACTCGATACTCTTTGCCTACCCCGTTAGGGATTTGGTGTGAAGATGTGTGTGCGGGTGTGTGAGTATTAAAATAAATCACGATCAAGTAAATATGAACATTTACATGAAGACACGGATCAAAACATACGAATACGAATTTATTTGGTCATCGACAAGGGAGCGTTAATAGGATTACCGTAGGTGCGTGGGTTCGATTCCCGTCGTTCTGTACCTGCCCTAACCGCAATAATATTATAGCCTGAGGGTATGTTTATAAATAAACCGGCTACCGGTTGGTTACGTTTGAGTGTAGCCGGATGAAAGTATCACAAATATAAATCAGTTGAATTGATAATGATATTTTAGATACCGTTATTCTGTACCGTAGTAACTTTTAAACACAAGTTAGACATAAAACTCAGTACGATTTAAAAAAAAAATTAAAAAATGTCTATTTTTATTATAAAATATACCAGGACTGCCAGTAAATAAAATTACCAGGGCAGATGTTTTGAAAACTTGACTACAGCGACACTTTGTAAGTCCGAAGGCATGATATCTCGCAAGTTGTACTAAGTTACACATATGTACAAAATTTCATTAAAATCGGTTTAATACTTTCTTAATTTGGCATAGACGAATATCATGACACGGCATTTCTATATATCTCGATATCAAATCAAAATCTTACTTTAGTCGTATTTTAAATAACGTTACAATTGAATTACTTTCATGAACCGATAAACCGATTTCTCTATAAGCGCACCCTCGAAAGCCGTCTGTTGAAATAGGTTTTTATAAATTTGTTTATTTAATTTATCACGCTCGTTTATGCGGTACTTCCTTCGTGTTATACGCGATTAGCTTTTTGTGGTTTGTATTCAATTTTTTTGGCCCAACCTTTAAGCTGCCAATGATTCAGTTTGTATTAACTTTTTGCGGTCGTCCATTGTTTACTATTTTTTACATTAATTTGTTTTATTTATTCCTTTCTAACGTATTTTAGATGACTACTGATTCAATTTATTTTTTCTTGATAGTCCATTTCAAGATGGAAGCCTCCGCTGTATTAAAACATTTTAAATACCTGTCAACAATTCATATCATAGGCCGGAAATATGAGTAGCGTATAAAAGTTACATTGCACTAAAATACCGTTTACCGATTTCAAGTTGCTTGCTCCACAACTAAACAATCGCGTCCTTATACACACGTTCTAAAACACTATACAAATTAAACTCTAACGATACTTCTGACGTTTCGTAACTAGATCGTAACATTAAGTGCCTTCCATACAAAAGTATTGGATTACCGGGTTGCATTGAACTAGAGAGATCGCCCATAATAACAGCTCAAATGATACATTTCGAATACAATGGGGCGATCAATTCAATTTTTGAATTGAGAACGCTCTCCTAGTCTTCTTTTTATTTTTTTTTCTTTCGTCTAGAGTGCTGTTTTGTTCAGCCAACATCCGAGGGAATCTGACAGTCACTGTTTTTTCTCCGGTTTTTCTTTTGCGTCAGATTTTAATACGAGTTTTATTTTTTTATTTGGAGATTTTGGTAGGTATTTATTAATAGACTTGAGTGCAATATGAATAATTATTATTTCTTACCCAAAAAATATATGCCCATAAATATAGTCATGTTGATAGATTAGAGTGCTAAATATTCGTTACGTCACGCATAAATACGCAATTTGTGTAGGTATTCTATGTCTATTCCCACATTAATGTAAATAATATTTTGTACCTGTTTGTAAAGCCGGTATGTGTTTAAATTTATGTCCATTAATTCATTGAAATTTAGTTTCATATTTGTGAATCTATGTATCACATACATAGATTCACAAATAAATATACACAATCTGTACCTAGTACACAACAAAGAAACAGCACAGAAATTACATTCGTACTTAGATTTTGATAGGTCACTTCGGCAATTGCCAGGATATCAACAATCGTTGGGAAAGCCAGAACGTAAAATTCCATACTAACCACAAAATTAATAAAAACAAAGTGTACACCTACATTAGTACATAACAATAACGAAGTAAGCTTTGATACGAGATAAAAAATACAAGTAACTCATTACATTACATTACATGCAACTGGCTGGCAGCCAAACGAGCGGTACGTTTGGCCGAATGTTATAATGACATCAATTTGAATATTCACATCGAACAGCAATCCCATTAACATAAGTTCGACCGTTGAATTTTGTGGCAAACGCTGCCCGCATCGCTAATTATTGCGATATACGACGTATTGTTTAATTTCAAGTTAAAGGATCGGAAGCTATCTAAACAGGCTTTTAATGGAGAAAGGACCGTAATATACTTTGCATATATATAGGTGAACAGAAAGCTATATAGAATACATTTCACGTATAGATTAATAATTTTGATGACCAAATGATGTTTTTTCTTTGCTTTGGCGTCGCGTGAATTACGCAAAGCCCATAGCAAAAATTGTATTTGTTCCGTGTTTTAAAGTTTAAATGCAATTTAAAGAGTAGGAATACTTTAAACCATACGATCTTATCCTTTCTTATCGTAATTACAAACTATTCTACATAATAGATTATGTGAACGTTGTCAATATAAATAAGTAGTCTAATTCAGCCAAAACGTGATCGTTCAAATAAAAAAGAAATAAAAATGGGCGTTCGCGCAGTAGGCCGGAAAGATTTTATCTGTTGGCAATACAGAAAAAATGGCGCCCACCGGAAGTGTCCGAGCGGCGTGCTGCGCGTTACCATTTTTTTCTTTTTTGTTTTAAATGGCTTTTTCCCGGCAGCGTTCGGCCGGAAATGCGTTTGCGTAGAACTGCCCTACAATATCAAACAGTAATACCTCCGATAAAGGTCAAACCGATTTTAATACTTGCCACCTTCACGTAGAGTAACAATTTGTTCGTCAGACTTCGAATCACAAACGTTTCGGTAAACCTGAAGACATGGCGAGTGTAGCGCTAAATAGCATGTTTTTATTCATGAGGTTCCCATTCTGTTTAGTGGGCGATTCTCAGCTGATTTATTGTCTCTGTAATAAATTTGGGAAAGTGTACGGTGTGATTCACAAACTATTACGTTTTGTATAATTAAAAAATAAAAAGAAATAGCCGATGGTAAGGTAATTTCAGAGATAAATTATCTAGATGTTATGTTCTACAAAATACGACTTGTGAAATAATTAAGTTGACCGTTATAAAACCATATCAAACCACAAAGAAAAAAAAACAATATTTGAATTTGTAGGTTAGCCAACATTAGCGGGAAATGTTCCGTTCATTGGGGGGTTTTAAAAAAGGAACGAATGGCAGCTGCATGTCAGCGATGGTTGGCGCGATAAATGTGTCCTTGTACAAAACAATTATTGCGCTTAGGTTGGTAAAAGATTTGCGCAGTACATTGTCGTTGGCTATTGTATGAAATTTGTTTCAAGTATCGATTTCAATGTCCACCTTGAAAATAATGTCTATGCCTTGAATATGTGCCTATTTTTTGTTAACATTTTATTGTACTCGTAGATAACATTACTATACTTACCGATATCCTTGTTGGTAAATACAGTGCTATTTTCTCCAATTTACGTGTCCATAGACAAAAAATCATCGTAATAATAATGTTTGATTGCAGTATAAATGACATCCAATACATAGTCAGACTGTAATAATAACGATAATCTGTGTAAAAAAAGTTCAATCTAAGCTATTGCTTATAGCTATATTACATGTGTGAAACTGATTAACTAGTAAATTAACTCCACCTATTCGTATTTAAAGATAATTTTCCTTCCTTATTTACGTGTATAACGGAACAGCTCTAAATTACCGTCCAAGTCAATTCGTATTGTATTTATTTAAGCGTGGTTCCGAAGATCAGAGGCACAGATCACCTCATATCTGGCACTCGGCCACGATATCAGCGCCATCTGACTCGATCTCCCACTGTTAGAAGCAATCTTGTTCGTTGAACAGATATACACACAGATTATATCTAAATATATCCGCTATGATTATTATTTCCCGTTTTTAATCCGATTGTTCTTAAATATCGTAATAGTTTTTGAATTAGTATTGATTTTAGATACTTAAATTCTGTCTTTAAGTGAATTTTAATTGACATTATAAATATATTATATTAGTTACTTAGAATAATACAGAGTGGTTCATAAGTAAATATTTTCACGTGATGAATGTTATTAATATAAAAGACATGTAAATATATATTTGTAATTGCATAAGCAAGATTTAGAAGAAGCCAAGCCGGTAGTAACCATTTCGTGAACGCATACCAATAACTCATGTGGCTCTATTAAACCCGTCAGAGGAATACAGATAATTAACCCGCTGTATATCAACCATATTAGTGCGGTGCGGTCGATTGCGTCCACGAGAGGTTTGGCCGTTACCCCTCCGGTACATCTGTAAACATCTTACAGATAAGCATCTGACGTTTGACACAAAGCGCGGTTGCGGAGATAGTATCTCTCGAACTATCCGAAAGCCCCCGCCAAGTTTCCCCCTGAGTTCTTCCTTAATTATTTATTTATGCTCGGCTATCACACCATCGATGCGCTCGGCTGCAAAACTGCTCGTTTTCATGAGCACAAATTTAGAATGGAGTCGTATCGTTATCATCTAGGTGATCTCGACGACAGACCGAAGTCGCCGCAATACTCCGCCATTCTATTTTATGCGCAACTACTGGACCGGGCTCCGCTGCAGTCTCAGATTGAGATTTATTTGTGCACCTGAAAATTCAGCGTAATCTCCCTGATTTTATCATGTTTTTGATACTGCGTGTAGTAGTAGGTATATTACGTTAGAACATTTCATTTCTTCTGTTTTTAAATTCACAAGTCCGCCATCACCAGAGCCTATTAAAATTTACATAAACATGAGTAAAACTAAAATAATCCAGATTTTAAGAATATATCATAATCCCTTCATTTGCATAGTTTTTGTATGAGTTTATCAGAAATTTGTTAGTTACAATCATTTGTAGAAACATCCACGACACAAAGGAATAACTTAAAATTTCGTGGCAACGAAAATCGATAAATTTCCGTTTTACACCGTTACCGCAAACGGTTCGAGTTAATAATGGACACGAAAAAATTTTTTATGACATCTCACTTGTTCAAAGTGGTCAGGCCAAGGTGTAATTTGATTGAAAGCACCAAAAAAGTCTTATAATCGTATAATAAGTGGTAGAATAATTACTGGGGTCTTAGTGGCAGGTGCGGTCGCTGCGATGCGCACGCGCCGCTCCGCTTTCGTTTACACCGACGCCGACAAGACATTATTATATATTACATTAAATTATATTAACAATTACTACTTTAAAAAGCTATTTTACATTTTCGTAACCATTCATGTCAATTGAATTACTTCAAATAAAGTATATTACACCTTTAGGTACTCGCGCTAACATCAGCTGTCCGTTTCAATGATAAAATTTGTCAGTTGTAGCCACGTGACATTAATTATCAGCTTTATAGCTTGATTAAACATATTTGACGTTAGGTTTGTTAAAAGCTTACACACTCCAAATTTATCAATTTTGAGTAACATATTGCATAAAATATTTCTAATTTATCTATTTAAAGTAAGTAGTAGTTATATAACGAGAACTGTGTGATATTCATTTAACCGGACATTGGTTTCACAGGTATTTGTGAGGTCAATTACGTTCTTTCACTGCGTGTGGTCTGCTGCAGATCATGCTTGTACTATTACAAAAGTTAATATCTCTGACATCCTACACAAAAAACGACTTGAAGTTAAGAAACAGGAAGTAGGTTTGAGATTGCAACAATTGACGTGATCTCCTTTTAACTTATTTGATCAGCGATAAGTTTCCTCACAGCCAAAGATGTCATAAACTGGGTCTTGATATTGTAATGACTTGATTGGTAACTCTATTATTCTCACTATCAGGATATACAAAGAAAAAGTATATCAGAGTTATCGTAGTGTTGTAACGCATTTATCGATAATCGAGTGGCTGTTAAGGTTTGTGTCGATGTCGACAGTTACGGCCGCTCGTTGGCAGCGGCGTATGAATTAGTGTAGCATGGTAGCCATACGAGATTTACTGCAGACGCGGCCACGTTCTAATTGGACCGGGTTCGATGCCACAGGCGCGAAACATTTAAATTTATTGCTTTCCATAATTGTTTTTGAGATGTGAGCATAGAGATGAGGAACTCACACGCCATCTTCATTACTGTGTTTGAATATTTCCCTTTTTAGTACGCTAAGTTCATTATACGGTGATAATATCAAACGCTGATTATCTAGTGCCTACCGAATGTCATAGAAGCGTCACGTGAGTTAAGCGGGAAGTTATAGTTTTTCGAAGGACCGTGTCAAATAAACTTCATCAGATAGTTGTTTGTTGAAATGAGGGAAACTGCAAAAAGTTATAAATGTTATGGGCATTGCCAGTTTTTTATACCTAACAATTCTAATTATAATCCACACTTTTATCCAAACTTTTATACATATATCGACAATAATGCAATTAGATACACTTTTCATAGATAAGTATTAGTATGATGAGTAACAAAATGTTTGTATTTGAGTAAAAACAGTTTCAATCAATGGGTTACATTGACACATTCTCATGACATTTAACATAATATTTAAATATAACATCCTATTACTCCATTAGGTCAATCAATTTATGGCCCATTTCCGCAAAATATACATTATATTATCAATAGTGAGAACTACTTAGCATTTGAAATGTCAGCGATAAAATTGACAATACTTATGACTTACTATTAGAGGTGTTCGCAACGGTTATATATTAAAAGCGCGTTATAACGTAACGTTATTTTTTAAACGCCTATTATTTTTAA
>DWNR01000295.1:0-21663 GCA_018250455.1 Polygonus leo | reverse complement strand
TTTTTGTCTGTTTGTCTGTTTATTTGACCGCGCATCACGTAAAAACGGCTTAACGGATTTTAATGCCAACTTGACTATCTGTCGACACGATCCCCGGCCGTGTTTTAGGCCATAAAAATTCAACCCCTAAAAGGGGGGGTAGCGGGCAGAGCCGCGGGTACAGCTAGTAAACAATATGATAAGTTGATAACTAAGTTACAAACTCATTGATTAACTGCGCACGGAGATCGCATGGAGCTTAGTCATACATTAAAAAGCCACTCTATTAATCGATTTATATCAAGCTAGTATCAGAATACGAAGAATTTCAACCATTGTTCACCGTGTATCTTTCAACTGCTATATTAATATTTTCTATTTTAATATTTCAAACGAGATAATTTAATAACAATGAAATTCTGTTTTGAAATAGTCATAAACATGCTTTATATTCATGCTTTATCTCATGAATGAAACCAGTGCATTCATCAAGGATCCTATTAAAGTAAATGAAGGAAGTGAAATATAACAGGAAGATATTATTTTATATCACATATATTATCATTATTTATTATAATTACATGGTTCATATAATTGTAATATGTATGTTAATAACATTAGATTCACCCTTTTGCTCATATAACAAACTTAGTACTACTATCCAGAAATAAATTAAAATTAAAGTATAAAAAACGGCTAAAATTTGAAAAATAGAACCAAATATCAAATCACCGGACTTTATACTTTGGATACTTATAACAGTTGCTAATATAAGTGAAACCATCATATAAAACATCATTGATATAAGGTAAATAATATACAGTTTTTCAATGAATATTAATCCTGCGACGATTAATAAAACGTGACATGAGAAAACACACAGACCAAGGAAGCCATAAATGTATTCTATTATTATAGCTTGATACACTTGTAATCCATGGTTCATAAGAAGGTTCTTGCCAATGGGAGTAGCCAGATATAAGCACACAAATGTAGGAAGCATACCCAGGAAAGCAATAATAAAAACACCAGTTTTTATAGGAATACAGTAACAAAACTTGTCCAAAATTGGACAATAGGTTAAAAAATTATTTGTCATTTTTCAAGCCGCAAGAAAAGTAGTTAGTTCTCAATGAACTTGATTTATTATTACACCACATCGTACAAGCTTATTATGTACAATCCTGCTGACGGTTTGATTTGAAACTACACAACCAAAGACTACACTCCAATAGTGATTAATTATTTTTTGCACAGAGTATTTTTTTACGGTGCGTTCAACGTATATTCAATTATTTAGCTTTTTATTAGTATATAAATGGTGCATGGTTGTTGATATTGGTAATAGTACATCTCAGTACTCAAACTTGGATTTCTTCTTTTCTACTCATCGCCCGCAAGTCTCAACACGAGCCCCTTAAACACTTAAACATAAATGATAGCTGATTATAAGGGCTTGTCCTATGTCATATATATATACATACATATATCTTCACGCCAAATCCCTAACGGGGTAGGCAGAGAGTATTGAGTTTTTTTTTTTTGTCCTATGTCAGCAAAGTAAAAAATTTGTTGTCCAGTTAGCTCATTTTAAATGTACAATCATGCTAACAATGGAATAGTTTAGGGAGGTAGTGCCCATAAATTAAATGCTATCCGCAGGCAGCTTTTGCTTGAGCTTATAGTATGTAATCCTCTGTGGATTAAACCACTCTAACTAAATTAGATGACAAAAGTTCTGCACTACCCATAAAACAGTAAAGTTGGTTTATATTACCTGTGTGCTAATTTTATACAGTTGATTTATATTGCTTGTATTTCATTACATTTTATCAAACATAATCGATTTTCTTGACGTCGACATTTCTCAATGTTGCACTAGCCAATATTCGTTTATATTTACTCCATAGATTATACACTTTTATACTGGTATATTTAATCTGTGTCCACCGTGGTCATTTTGATTGTCAGTGTCATATATATTTTTTACAAGAAGGAAATGATTAATATATGTTAATGTTATAATAGTTCTTGATCAAAAATGGGCTTCTTTTAGCTAATTTATATTAATAATTTTGTACTTACCATATAATAAAGATATAATGTTATTTAGGCTTAATTTGATTTTACTATAATACATTCCATATTTGAGAATACGTGTACGAAGTGTTCAAGAGCTGTCGGTCACGTTCAAGCTCAAAATGGTAAGTAATCGTCTTTTTATTTCACTAAGTCGTTGTGATTAATGACTTCTTTTTGCATACTTACAGTTTTCTGTATAAATTTCTTATTTCATAGTATTGACTTAACATTAAATTTTACCTATATTGATATATTCTATAGACTCTGTGTAATGTCATATTATATGGCACTTTAATATATTTTGCCGCTACGCTTCCATATCCTTAGGCCTGATTCTACTGTTAACTGAAGTCTTGTATGTCACTTATCATAATTGATCAACTTTAATTCTATCCCCTGTTGGTACTCTTAATAAAACACAACAAAATGTTTTAGATGCAATTCATGCTGTTGTTCAGCCGACAAGGCAAGTTGAGGCTGCAGAAGTGGTATGTGGCTCACCCTGATAAGCTGAAGAAAAAGATCACTAGAGAACTGATCACAACGGTGCTTGCACGAAAACCCAAGATGTGCTCGTTTCTTGAGTGGAAGGATGTCAAAGTCGTTTATAAAAGGTAGTATTTTTTAACCAACTTTGAATGTAAAATTCTATAATGATATTAATTTAAGTGTTTGATATGACTTGTTTAGTAATACAAAAAAAAAATTGGGAAATAAGTTTACCCTGTTGTTGAAAGTTGTTTATTAGTTTCATACAATTATCATTCAATACAATTTAAATAGCCAGTGGGTGTCCAATCTATCTGATGGAAAGTTGTCTAACATGCTTCGACCTTCATAATTAATTTATGTAAGCTAGAAGTTTTTTTTTACCATATAAAAGTAGCAATGACCATGTAGTCCACCTGATAGTAAGTGGTTACTGTAGCCCGTGGGCATGAGTAACCATCTCCCGGTATGATTGAATCATACTTGAACATGTCCATCGATGTGTTGCTGCATCTGAGGCAGGGGCGTAGCTGATGCTGTATCAGCCGTATCAATTATAGGAAGCCCGGAGCTACAGGGACCCCTAACGTGATTTGACAAATTTGGATATGGGCCCATCTAAAGCATGCTATGCCTCTGCTCTGAGGACTAAGATGTTTGCCATGTGTAAAAGTATAGCAACCATGCCTCTTCAAACCGAAACACGAGAATTGTTTCATGGAGAATGATGAGGGCGGCAGTGGTACCTCAACAGTAGAAGTACATGAGTTCTACCACCAAAGATAATTTGCATATTTTCTTATGCACACAAGAACATAACAGATAATCATTAAAAACAAATATTTTGATAATCCTACAAATAAAGAATGACTAGAAAATATTTAGGTTGGGTTTAGGATGTGATTGCAGAAATGAGCCACAAAATTTGTATATCCTTTTTACTAGATATAATGCAAACAATTAGCTGATGATTTTTATTAATTCTTTTTCAGATATGCATCATTGTACTTCTGCTGTGCAATGGAACAAGAAGACAATGAGCTATTGACCCTGGAGCTGATTCACCGATATGTGGAGCTGCTCGACAAATACTTTGGTAGTGTGAGTATCCACTATTTTGTAATAATAATAATTAAAGTATTAATAAATTGGCAAGTAATTTTAAGTGGTAAAACTCTTCATGAATCAAGTGATATGACACCACTGTAAAATGTAATGAAATCAATGTTAGGTTTTCTTTTGAACTAGTTTAGAAACAAAATTGATAATGTTTTGAACATGTATGTTACTTTATATATTAATGATAACATGTTGCAACGAAATTAAAATGTAATGAATAACTACACTCACAAAATCCCACAACAACATAAGTTATAAAGTAATATAAATCATTAAATTCCAGGTATGTGAGTTGGACATCATCTTCAACTTTGAGAAGGCATACTTCATTTTGGACGAGTTAGTACTCGGTGGAGAGCTGCAGGAGACAAGCAAGAAAAACGTCCTGAAGGCCATCGCAGCACAGGACCTGCTGCAAGAGGTCAGTAGCCAGGACAATGAACTTGTGTAATATGTGGCACTATGCAACATTTATGTTGAGAGTGGCTTTATGGATATTTAAAACATTTATAGAGACTGATAAATATGGATATCTATTTTTATTTTAAATGCAACTAAGAACGCTTTAGACTGAACTGTTTGGTCAAAGGAATTGACTAAAATAATTATGGATATGACAAGGAATTGGTTTTATCCACAATATTTATCTCAATCAATGTGATTGTTTTATGTGTTCAATAAATTTAATTCTATAATACCACTCTCAACATTACACCATTCACGGTATAATGGTTTATGGGTCATTGGTTTTGGAGCAAATTTGTTAAATTTTCAATGCATTAAGCTTCATTTTATACTAAGATTGCCTAATTTTAAACTTTACTATTGTCTCGTGTTAAGTCTAAATGGTATTTATATTATTGTTTTATGAGAGCCAGTTGAAAAAATATATATAATGATATAGTTTTATCTGTAAGTTGCACTTAAAATTATAAGATCAACAGGTCTGTTCCTAAAAATTACAATTACTAGATCTGATAGCATTTAGATCATATCTGAATATAAAGTTGATTTGATCTTAGAATTTTGCATTTACCTATCATAGATAAGCACAATGCAATAGAAGCTCTATTATTACTACATTTCAGTAGATTGCTAAAATTTGAACATTTCCTATTAAATATTTTATTGGTTCTAGTCAGTGGATCTTGCCTTTACATATCGCACTGTTATGAATAGTTATGGAAACTATATTTATTAGAAACAAATGTTACTTATTAGGAATTGAGCATCACCAAGTTAGCTAAAAGTTTCTTTGCCAAAACAATATGCAAATATATCATACAATTGTTTTGTGAAGTATTGCATATATTTACATATTATGATGGTTAAGTAAATCAATTTTTAACTTTCTCGGTCATGGAAATTACGTTTAATTATAGTGTTATGTGGACCAGTTGAATAGGACAGTGGCCTCAGTAGTGCCTTTTGATTGATATTAGATATTTTAAATATCATTAAATTTAATATAGTAGCACTGCCTATTAAAATACATGATATGTTCATCGTGAAAACATATCAGTAAAAATAAATTAAATGAGCTTCTATAGTAATTAATTAATCTAATAAATATATGTGTGAATATAGATCAAACATTTTTAATGTCTATCTAGTGTGTTAAAAGTAGCTCGATGTAAAATTCTATAACTAAATGTCAAATTATTAAAACAATATAAGCAAGACATTATACATATACAACAAAATAATACTGCACACACAATTTTAAACTTTAACTGTATATATTAGAGTTTGTTATGGTTTGCCAACTGTGGGACAGTCAGATACCTATTTCTCGGCTCCTCTAACTTGCACTGCACAGCTAATATTGTTTTGTGTTTTGGTGTGATGTTTGCATGCACTGGTGGCGGTCAGGACCTGAACGAAGGACTCTTGCACTGATGAACCCAACAGATAAATATGCTAAATGTATTTATAAAGCTTCGCTTCTCATTCACTGTACAGAATTATATACATATTATTATACTTTCATAGAAAAGACAATGGTATCAGTTGAAAATCATAGTAGTTAGAAAGGTATATTTCGAATACTGATATATTTTTTATTTATATACACAGTCACTTTAAAAATCATTCTCATCACCTTCGTCAGCTGGTGATGCATTGGCGACTCTCTAGTATTGCTAACGGCTATTCCAAGGGGAAAATGATTACTCTCCGTAAGGTGTTGCCTTATCGCTAGATTTCATAAAAAAAACATATAATAAGCTGTTACAAAAGTGAATTTTATTTACACAAAGTAATTTTGATGACGATTTTTAATGGCAATGGCAATATTGTTTCGAAATCTACCTCAAAACTGGTAAAAATACCACATTGAGTCCGTACAGACGTGTTCCATCCCGTATCGCCACTGTAGCTATCATGCGTACAATACCATACAAAAGTTGACTAGACATTATATTTAGTTATTTATTTATTATTACACTTGGCCTAAAATGAATATTTTTATTCTGTTGAACAAAAAATGTACAATTAAGATTAATAACTAAATTTTATTTATAAATAATAAAAACAGTAGTAAACAAAGTTTTGTTACAAGCATTTTACTCAAGTTTCTTACAAATCATTTTCAAAACCCTCAAATTGTGTCTATTTTTTTACACAAAATAAACTAAAAAAAAATATAATTGATTACGTATTTAAAATTTGAATTGTGAATATTTACATTAGTGAACTCGTTAACACATAAATTTTTTTAAGCTTTAAATTTCGCGGTAAAATTTCATTCAAAAGAATATACAGCAGAACGCAAAATAGATTTATAGCAGCAGTGTAGGATTGAGGCATGCCATCTTAGTAGTGTGGAGTCATGCATGCAGGTTGAATATAGTTGGTTCAAAGGTTTAAACTATCTTAATACGATTAGGCTGATAGTGAAATGAGTTGTAGGCGCATTGGATACTTCTATTATTTAAAAACTGAAATAGCGTCACTGCCTTAGGTCTATGTTCAGTTGCAGTAAGGGGTTGCCAACCGTACTCTAAAGTAAAATATTGTACTCTATATCATGTAGTTATACTCAATAATCTATAATTCTAATAGAGAACGCTAAAATACTCTTTTTTACACAATGTTTATTATACTAATGGCAGTCACCCATATATGATGCATACCTATTATCGTAACCAAAAAACGTCATCTATTTATTGACCTTTCTGAACGCAGCCTCTAATCTAACGTCAATGTCAAATTATTATGTGCCGCAAAAAGTACCAAAAATACCTTTTTCATGATCAATAAATTATACTCTTTTCATAAGTCAGTACTCTTTATTTAGCTCCATGTAAATAAGATTCTAATAAATAATACTCTATTTCTTCTAATAAAAGTTGGCAACCCCAATTGCAGTAAACCTCTTGTTTTTATTATCTGATACTCTGTCTCTATCTATATGATACAACAAGTTATATGAAGCGTTTCAAACCAGCCATGATTTCTTTTAATGAATAAAAATAATTAATCTATTCAAGTAATATTGTTTCTCTTCAAGATTGCAGCTATGTTTTTACCTCGTACAGTATTATTTTTGCTGCTTGTCAAACGTATTTACTTTTTGCTTGTGCTTAAATTTATGCATGCTGCCATTTAGATCTATTAATTCCTCATAATAGTTCCTATAGTTCTATTTTTTCTTTTGCTCAATATAGCCCTGTAAGCCAGACACAGAACATACAAATTCATTACAAAACATCGAATAGGCATAATTTTACGCTACAAATATATTTTCTATGATAATATTTTTAATTCGTCTTTGGTATTTATACAATTGGGAACTAGGTTTAATAATAGAAGCATTAATTTCGGCTTGAATAGAGTTAAATGACTTAGTCAGATCAGATCAGTTTTTCATATTACAGATTTAATTATTCATATGCTTAACACCAACATTGCTACAACAGTAATAATAGGTTTTCCTCGTGTGGCCATACAATAATATTTAAAGACATGAAATTTATATAAAATGGTTATATAAAAAAGTAGTAGAATATTGGCCGTAATATTGGGCAACTATTCCCATGTATAAAAAGTCATTGGTACTGCATGATCATTTGCCATCTCAATAATAAATGATTATCGCACATTACCGTCACCGTCGGTTTTCAAGTTGAAATTAGTGCTACCATATATTTTCATTGTATCAGATATTGTATTTATTTACATAGTGTTTATTTGTCGACTGTGAAATGAATAGTGTCGGTACTTGTATGTACATCGCTTTATATCTGTGTAGTTTAGCAATTGATAAAAATGTACCTTTGTTTAACACTGCTTTATCAAAGTTTTACAAATTACCCACTATTATAGAGGAATTAATAATCAATTATGTCCGAAGTAAGTTATCCAATACAAATTAATATAATTTGATAAAACAGTGTTCACATTTGTATTGTCTGGCTGTTTGCGCATTGAATGTAATGGGATGTCGAAATACATTGATTTTCAACTAAAATTCTGTTTTCTTGCATGAGATACCTATTCCTAATCCAAGTTGCCATAGCCCCAATTTGTATTAGTTCACCCTTACATTAAATTTGAATGTGTCTTGTTCATTAAAACTGGATGTATTTTAGATTCATTCATTTAGTATTTTGGTATATACTAGTCTCGAAATGTTGAAATAATTTAAGGTATTGTGGAATAGAAAATTGGAGCTATGGTTTATTATGATGGTGGTGTGGTCATGGAATGAACATGACAAATTACTGCTTTGCAATATCTTTATATGGTGTGGACTTGAAAAAATGCTATATAATAACAGCATGCATAAATGCAGAAAAACTAACATGAAATGTTTTAATTCTTTTTTACAACATTTGTTACGACCTCGCTGTGATTTAAAATTGGCTTTTAGTTTGTTGTTATTTAATATTTCAAATAATATGTACGATTGAAAAAAAACTTAAAATTTGGATGTTTATTATGTTTAATCAGGATATAATCATTCAATTGTTTTAATAAAATTAAGACACCTACGTAAGCAAATACTTTATAATCCTTGCTTAATATTCAAATTTATAACACAAAAATAATAAACAATATAGGATAGCAATTCAAAATACGAGTACAACAACAAAACCTAACGAAACACTCACGAACATTCTGTCAAGTGTAATCAAAGTTAAAATTTGTTTAATTCCCTAATATAATTATCTAAACAGAGTTATGAGAACAAGAAACCTTGTCAAGATTTTCCTAACACTATTGAATACCTTACATATCGACAAAGATTATGAAAGTCTAATAAATATAATTCTACAAAATGAAAAAAAAAATAAAAGCAAGGTGGAGTGAACACTAGGAAACGTGCGACTGGTCCGTACATTTACTAGGAAACGTGCGGCTGGTCCGTATATTTACTAGGAAACGTGCGGCTGGTCCGTACATTTACTAGGAAACGTGCGGTTGGCCCGTATATTTACTAGGAGACTTTCGGTTGGTCCGTACATTTGGGCCCAGGTCAGTCTGGGCGATGTTTGAATAACGTCGCGTTGGGGTGTGGTAGGACGAGACTGTGGACGCCGCGCTGCGGGAAGTGGGGCTGCTGTGAGGCCGCGCCGCGCCGCCGCGCCCGACCGCTGGCACGGGACGGGTAGACCGTATCACTTCGTGCGCTTTTGTTGTCTCATGTTGACTTGCTGTTGAATCAACGATACATTTTATTTTTATTGACTTGTAAGCAGTGGCGTTGCTAGTGAGGCCAAATTTGCCATGGAAATTTATTGAATACGGCCCTACCAGTGGCGAATTACCCATATTGTAAGAGTAGCAAACGCTACGGGCTCCCGGTACATTTTTTAGGAAGTTGAACGGGCCTCTTGATTCAGATTCAATTGGTAAGCAATTAATGATTGATACTTGCATTCAACTTACTAAAAAAAGGTCGGCTCTGTTTGACCGGGGCCCCTCCCGGCTGAGAGCCCTACATTACCTTACCTAAGGGCTCAGGATCCGTGGCAATTTGGCGACTTGCTGCGTCACTGCTTATAAGCCTGCTTTAAATGGTAGAATAAAAGTAATTAAATTACTATAATTTTCATTGTTTTATAAACGTCGATCGCACCTCGAATAATTAAAAAATAAAATGTAGCAGTTGATATCCGACAGCAGCCTTTTTATTCTATGTAATTTATTGTCTTTGGAATGTGATTTTACTACTATAGAAATAAGTAATGTTAAACGTTTATTTCATTTGATAAGTAAATAACGCTGTGAAATCAAATTACTAAAATGTTATTACTACTGATTAGCTGCCGCCCTATCCACATATTATGGCCAGACTAAAAATTCAGACTGCTTAGAAACAATTTTTAAAAATACAAAATAATACATACAGTTTAAATTTGATAGACATTTAAAAAAACATGAAATGATCGGTGGGTCTAAGCCATACATTGCTATCTTGACCAGTTAGAAAATTGGACTCCCCAGTTATGAAAAGAATTCTGTGCCCAGTAGTAGGACAAAAAATATTACAGCCATTAGCAGTCCCACAGCCGCCCATTAAGTGTAGCATAGAATAATAAATTATTCTGTCGGATAGATGTGAAAATGAAATTACATGTGTACCACAAACATCGCGTTATACATAATATTATTAAATACTAGCTGTGCCCGCGGCTCCGCCCGCTACCCCTCCTTTTGAATTGTTGAATTTGGGTTGAATTTTTATGGCCTAAAACATGGCCGGGTATCGTCTCGACAGATTAGTCAAGTTGGCATCAAAATCCATTAAGCCGTTTTTACGTGATGCGCGGTCAAATAAACAGACAAACAGATAAACAGACAAACAGACAAAAATTCTAAAAACTGTTGGAACGTGTTCTGTTATCGATTCTAAGTATCCCCAGCCAACTTTTTTTCGAAAATATTCCATGTACAGACTTTCGACCCTCTTTAGCTTTATTATATGTATAGATAGAAGATATTCGGCATGTTGTTTCGCATTTACGTGATGAATTTATTTGTTTTTTTATGCTCTGTGTAACTTTAAAATTTCCACGTATATTATTCCATTTATTTTGTGAGATAATCAATTAACAACAGATAAACTTGATTCCAATCCATTTTTTCTGTATTACTTTTGTAATGAACATGTATTATATTTTTAAGTATTATATGAGATCTTAACATTTGAGATAAAGAGCGGGGCGAGGACACTTTAGTAGATATTGATACTTAAATTCTTTGGAAAAAATATCCTGAAATGGTTATTTTTTGTTGAGAGATAGCCGAAGAATTTGAGACTTAGTTAAATTAAATTGATTAATACATATTCTAAACCAAAGTGGACCAACTATACACCTACTTTCGTCATATATAACGCACGCTTGCCATTAATATATTGTGTATAAAATCATTCCTTTTAATTGTAGTCGTCAGCGCATTTTTGATTTCTGATTAGTTCAATGGTAAAATTCGGTACTTAGATTTTTTTGTTCATGACGTTGCCAGCATTTAAGATATTTTAAACCCATATATTTTTGAGTCGATTCCTTTCCTTTGATTGTCTATGGGCTGTGGTTATCATTTTCCCTAATGATAACATCAGATGAACAGCAGACGTATTAAAAATAACATTTATTTATATATAAAAGTTATTTTTCATTTTGCTCAGTAATCCAAAATGTGCTAACATTGCATATATATAATATTATATTAAATGTCTCTTGAATATTTTAATATCTTCGTAAGTGTAATTAGGCTAAAAGATTATTTTTGTTGACTTTATGATATGTTTTATTTTTAGTTGGATAAAGGCAAAATATTTGCCGAGATTTTCGAAAGTTATGTTCGATTTTTTTTGTTGGATCCTTAAAAAGTTTATTTTTATGTTTATTTTCTTGTTGAATTCATATTTTATTTCATATCAAGTATTATTTGTAATTTTCTATCACTTAATGTGCTAAATGTTATTTTCCTTACTTTTCGTTCATTTCGTTAATTTTAATCATATCAATTTATTAATATTGTATTTTAAAAAAGTAATTATATAGATCATACGTGTATATTAAATCTATTTGTGTTATCCTATGTGAGATATAAAGTATTTTATTTTAAAGATCATGATAACGCTGTAATTGTTGCAAATGTTATAATAAATTGCATAGAAAAAATAAAATAATATCATAAAAGTAATTAAATGTAAGCTTCCTATTTTCTGTAGTCAATCGTAATCTCTCATAGGATAACGTGACACAATACTTTTGTACTAATATATTGATTCGCAAATTGAAGCGTTGTTTTGATCATAATATCCCAGTAACTCAAGTAAGTCAATTAAATACTTCTCTAAAACAAATCTAACTTCTCTTTACAGCTAATTTAAAGTAACCATTTAAAAAAAACTGCTGTACTATAAAATTGTTCAAAGAATCACTTGCAACTACCACTAGTTTATTTTCGTGGTGCCGATTAGCGATGGCTCGGTCTAACACGGCCACGAGCGACACTGGCTCAGTGATGACCCTTGTTGCAGGAGGAGACTCCGCAGGGCTTCTTCGAGGACCACGGGCTCGGGTAAGCGGCCGGCGGCGGCGGGGCGTACAACGTAGAATAATTAGTGATAAAGGTATAATGTTCGTAGGTCTTCAATATATATCCAGTTTAGTTCAATTGTCAATGAACAAAAGTACCATAACGCATTTGGTGTTGTGTTGTAAACATTTTATAGTTTACATTCCATACATATTAAATCAAACTGTTTAATTCTATTAATGTTTTCCGTCAAGCTGTTACGAATAGTTTACAAAATAAGTTACGCGCAAATAAAAGACGTTATTTAACGAAATACATATATAATATAGTACATAGCTCTTGAGAATATTTTGGTGCCAGTAATGGTCACATTTGAATAGTGTTTAATGTTGCAGCAAATAAAATATGTATAATGTTCCCCGTTGTATGTTACGTTCCCAAATGAAGTATTAATTAATTTTAAAGTATATTGTTAGTTTAGGATTGTTAGTTGTATGATGTAATCAGACGCATAATTTCACGCTTGTTGTGTTAGATACTATGTTACACTTGTACTTAAGCTTTATATATTCCTATAATTATTGTTTTTTTTTCTTCATTATATATTAAGGCAAATGATTCCAAGTATCCTTGAGGTTGACCACAGATGCGTTGCCCTTGAGGACTATTCGCCTCGTGCTTAAATATAGCCGGCAACCATGCCTCTCCAAACCGAAACACAATAAATTGCTTCACGGATGATGAGGGTGGCGATGATGCCTCCCCGGTCGAACTACATGAGTTCTATCACCTGTCCTGGATTGCATATCATCATGGGCGACGTGACTGACTACTTACCATTAGGTAGACTGCATGCTGTTGCAACCTACAACTAAAAAACGTTTTAATCGTTTGTCTCTATATAATTATGTAACTGTTGTCAATATTATTGTGCCAAAATAGACAAAATTTCATTGTAAATTATAAAGTGCATAGATAAAACATAATTTATCTCTATCTAGGATCAAATAATAAGCAAATTTTTTTCGAGTTGTGACTATTAAGTGCATTTGTTGTGCTTACAAAAATACTATTTGCTCATGTTATCAAAGAATATTAAAATGTATTATAATAATCTGCATAAACATGTAAGTATTGATAACATCGGTCTTTGTTCAAAAATCATATACATTTCAAACTTTCCATATCTTGGCTCCATATCTATATCATACGTACTTTGTAAATTCTAGGATTTTATATTGGCCTAAAAGACAACTTTCCAAGGAAATTTCACTAAATATATTTATTTATATGAAATAAATTGTAAACTTCAGCTGTGTTTTTCATTTCCGTAATAAAACAACCCAGATATTTAGAAAGATTATATTTTCCAATAGATCACTGACATAAAAATTACAAATTACATTATATCATAATATCATTGTATAAAAGCAGGTAAATATCTCAAAATTAGACTCTCAGTCTTGTTGATATCATAAAATACAGTGCCTAAATACAAATTCAAGTGCATTAGAGTATACGACTAATATCTAGCGCCAAAACAACCAAAGTACCGCGAGTGTACTTTATTGTGGCTTCGCTTAAAATAACATTATAAAAAATATATGACACTAAATTCGGATAACATTAAATTGCATCGTAACTACTAGTATAATTCCCATGAAACATTAAAATATCAAATGCATGCACTAAAACATTTTATATAATGTTCTTTTGTTTCAAATATACCGATCAATCACCAATATCAATTACACATTTCAAATCTCAAATCTGAAAACATTTATTTATAGTAGAACGAATATATTTAATGTTACCCAAACGCAGCGAATAGATTAATTAGAATTATTAATGTGAATTATTGAAACTAGAATTGTTCCCGTTGGATTTTCCCTCGGGGGTGGATTTGATTTTCTCGGGGGTGGAGGGCGCGGCGGCCGGGCTGGCGGGGGCCGGCGCGGGGGCGGGGGCGATGGCTGGGGGGGGGGGGGGCGGGGGGGGGGGGGGGGGGGGGGGGGGGGGGGGGGGGGGGGGGCGGGGGGGGGGGGGAGGGGGCGGGGCGGGGGCCTGCTGCTCTTCGCGCTGCTGCTGCTCGCTGGTGACGCGCGCCAGGTGCAGCGCGGCCAGCAGCGCCGTGATGTAGCGCCGCACGTCTAGCTCCACTCCTGAGGCCAATTATAATAAGTCTTAAAACGTCATACATAACATTTTACCTTACAACAAATTATAATTGTAATTTCAATTAAGTCTAGAGGAGGCACCATTGCATTTTTGGCCTGCCTTTTGATGCCAATGATTAATAAATAAGACTTAGATTAGTAAACCCTCCAATTGATCATATTTTTCAAAATGTCTTTGCAAGCGAATTACAACCATCTTAAACAAGTCTCCAAATACCTACATGCCTGCCTTATGACGCATTATTAATTATATTTATAAAATTAATGATATCTAAAGCTAAAAGATAATATACAATAATAGAACGTCATTAGTAGGTATGAAGGCTTAGATATAAGTCAGCTCACTGATTAATGACAGTCAATAACTAATAAGTCCCTTATCTATTATTGTTATTTACCAAATGTTTGAGTAACCAAATTCCAGAACAAATAAGGAAATTTACAAGGTAAAAAATTTAACGATTAGCAGTCATCACTACATAGTATAAAATAAAGTCGCTTTAAAACTACGCAACGGATTTGGATGCGGTCTTTTTTACAATTAATAGATAGAGTGATTGAAGAGGAAGGTTTATACGTATAATACGTTCACAGGTTTTCTGTAGTGCATTCCGTATCAGCATTGCATACGTGCAAAGCCGGGGCGGGTCGCTAGTTAATGATAAACAAAATATACAAAAGATCAAAAAGGCAACGTGTGAACGGGACTCGCACTTAATTTTTGTCTAACTATAACTACATATATGTTTATACTTTGAAACAACTTTAAATATTGATAGCGTTATACCCAAGTTAGAAATGTTCGACGAATATTTTTTGATCCTACATCCATGATAAATGGCGATGTATACAAAAATATATTATTAATAAAAATAGTTTCGTTAATGCAATCCACCTGATGGTAAATAATTAAGAAATAATACTAATAAGCGATTGAAACCCTTCTTCAAGAACAACTGTGCGTCTGTGATAAACCTCATGTACTGTACTCCTGTCCTATTTAGAATAGAGTACAATACCCAATATTAATTATTCACTGCCTTTCATAGACATGAACAGTTATGACCTATTAAATGAACTGGTTTGCAATTTCCATTGCATACAAGTGCCTACCTATTTAAATTGCATGTTTCCGCACGCTGTTTGTAGCCAATAATTCTCACGACAATAACAAAGGTAGACAATATAATCGGCCAAGTTTGAATCGCATTCACACAAGAAGGATTCCGCAGCTTACAGATGGCGTTATTTAAAAATATATATTTTAAATTATTCAGTATTTAAACTGAAAACGCCAAGATTACCAATTGTTTGCATAGAGACCATCTTGTACTTTAAGTATTTGTTGTTATAGCGACTATGGTAATACATATAATGTGAAAATTAGAAGTAACTTCTTTCGGTTCGAAACATAAGGTGGAAATGCGCCACAAATACCATTTTTTTGTATTAGGAAACCCATGTATCTTTTTCTTTTATTGGTAATTTTTTTTTTGTTATAGCGGTCATAGTAATAAATATTCTAGGAAACATTCAAGTGTCTAACTATTATGGTTCATAACATATATCCCCGTGACAGATCGACGGACAGCGAAGTCTCACAAATGGGCTCCCGTAAGCATCCCTTGGATACGAAACTACAAATGGTAGCGAGTACCTATTTAGTATTAGTGAACAGCTTACCAGATTTCCTGAGCTCGTCGACCTTGATGGCCAGGTTGGCCCACACGCGCCGCGCCGCCACCGAGCTGAGCCGTCCCACCGTCTGCACCGTGTGCATCGCGGGGTCGTTACTCGCTGCCACTATGTCACCTACAACAAAGTATTCTTTATTATCATCGTCGTGGCGAGGTGGTAGAACATGTCAGAGTCAAGTTCGAAGAGGTACTATCGCCATCCAACAAGAATCAATTCTTACCGGCTATACTTGACACGAGGCGATAATACCTAACACCTAAATAACACCTTATACACTCATAGCCTCACACTAGGATTCCCTGTGTCATGGGTGCCATGGACACAGAGAAGACGTATGCACAAGCACTCAGAAAATTCAATATCTAAATTCATCATTTAAATTTATGTGGAGCCGGGAATGGCTGACTGGTATGGTACTGGTATGCTGCGCCACGCGAGTCGTCGACGCGATCATCGGAAAGACGTGGTTGCCCGCTGTACTCTACACGAGGCTATCATCGAAAAGGCGTGGTAGCCGGCTATGCTTCACACGAGGCGATCACTTTAGTACTCAGGGGTAGCAACGTTTCTCTCATCAACCTCAGATACAATTCAATTTACTGGGTGTGGTAAGAAATATCCATGGACGTCAATTACTAACCAGCAAGTGCACTGCATCCTCGTTAGCTACTTTTATACGATAACCCCGTATTGTCACACTGTTTATGTCTGTCCCCCTAGGAACGTTCGGTACTCCCAGAACCCTTCCAAATGCCCCTTAACTACGATGATCATCCATCGACACGAATTGATTGGCATTAAACACCATAGAGTATTTTAACATGTCCCAGTCACAGAAAATTTCGTGAAGATTTCTATTATGCATATATGCAATTTAAATAGATTTTATCCTTGTTGAGTTCTATGTGAATCCTGGTTAGACTAACTTGTTTACAATTATTGTGCATTCCATGCACCTTAGTCAACCTTATCTCTAGACTTACTTACGCAACAAAAGCAGCTTCTGAGTTTTATCAAAGTGGAGCACCTGCTTCCTGGTGGCAACTACACTAGTAACTACAAAGCTACATTTTAGAAAGAAAGATACGTTTATGTCTTCATAACAAATGTAAATAGTAATTCAACTTAAATAAAACATAAACAATAAATAAAAAAATGGTGGTGCAACACTTATTACTGACGAAAGTAGCTTTCAGTTTTAAACCGTGTATTATCTACACAGTCGCTGGTCTCAGAATATCTTTTGGTCTCGCATAGACCATACTAATGGAGCGATGTTTTACAACAGAAACATGTAGATACAACTCACCATTCTGTTCCTCTTGCGCAGTAGGTGGTAAGTAGTGGTCGAGCAGTCGCATAGCGTACGTGGCGCCGGTGTCGACGCTCTCCATCGCCTTCTGGCCGTACGCGGTGGACAGCAGCATGTTGGCCTTCGCCCAGGACAGCTCCTTCAGCGACTGGACGCGTTGCTCTGCGACCACGCGGGCTGTGTATACCTACGACAAGGAAGGTTTGGTTAGAATATTGATTGGTTGAGTGCAAGGTGGATTCTGTGGATTCCATATCACCCCCTACCTAGAGCTCGAAAGAAAGACTGGTTATTTTTTTTCTTTTAAAGGTGGCAAACGAGCTTGCAGTCCACCCGATGGTAAGTGATCACTGCCGCCCCTGAACATCAGTGATCATCCCCAAGTACGATTAAATCGTGTATAAGTATAGCCGGCAACCACACCTCTCCAAACCGAAATACAAGAATTGCTTCACGGTAGATTATGAGTGAGGCGGTGGTATCTTCCCGGTTGAAATAAACGAGTTCTACCACCTGGCCGCTAGCTAGCTTATTGTTGATTTAATGACACGTTAAAAACATTGTGAAAGTGTGAAGACCTTTCTATGATTATTTTATAGTTTTCAATGAGTACCCATCTCACATAATCACAAAAAGGATTAACGAGCGGACGGACGTTCCCATATACGAAATACGATTTATTTTTAATAAATTATCTATGTAGGTAACTGCTAAAACTAAAAGCCGCCTAGACCGTCTACAGACCGTGAGAAAAGCCGGTCTGTCTAGTTATTTGTTAAATATTAATGAGTTCATTCTATTGTATGAGAATAAAATTAATAAGCGTTAGCCACTTTGCTATCTAACAACTCACGTTTAGGAACGATACAATATTCAATTATTATATTTCTATAATCTTTAATCAATTTTTTAGGGTATAGTACCTAGTACTGACTTATTAACTACCTATATTTATTATCTTCTTACTGGCCTCCTACGACATTTATGGACTATAAGATGAACTATATCTAACAAAACTAAATATATAAACTAAACTAACTAACTATCCATGGTAATATCCGAAATAACGTAACGCATTTAAATAAAATTTTAGGCATATATATGATGTAGGATATATATTTTTTTTTATATCTAAACCTAGCGATAAGGCAGACGGGCTACCTGATGGCTATATTATCTAGACAGGTGACCCTTTCATCATTTTTTAAAGGCAGATCGTCTGTCTGGGCCCTCTATAGTTTTTCTATAAAGTCTTGTGCAATCTACACAAAATATAAAACACAATCCAGCGTAAGACGTCTTTGTATGTAAATGTCTGGTTATTTTTAACGTCATCAACTATAATTGGCCAGGTGTTTACGTGTTGCCTTAACATGTGTAAGTATAATTCATTCTGACGCAATACTTGAAAATCATAACAAAACTTGTAATAAGATCGAACACCACACGTCGGTGAACGCTTCGGCAGGTTCAAATAAATTATTTTACAAAAAAAGATTTGATGAGTGTTCCTCCTCTAGACTAGACGATTTTTTTTAATTGTTGAAATTAATTGTTGACATCAAAACTTCCTAGTCGATAACAAATATTGTTTTGTTTTTGTTTTGACTACTTTTTTACTATAGTACCGTTGCTAGAATAAACATGGTATAGATTCAAATCTGTTAAAATGTATCGAAACAAGTTCATGATATTATTACAAATCTACCGAGATTTGTCATTCACCATTTCGTCTTTTTAGCGTTGATATGCATGTTTATTGCTTATTTAAATATTTTTAGCTGATACAATTCAACATGCAAACATCAAAAAACCGCTTACAAAACGAAAAATCGATCCATATTTTTCCAGTTGCTAAGCAACAGTATTCATTATTTTCCTAGCCAGACGGTATATATTTAATTTCCAGTAATTCTATCTAAAAATTCAATAGCATGTAATTATCACAAGTCAAGGTGATGTATGTATCTAAAAAACTGTCATGGCTTTTGAAAGTCGTGGCCTTACGATACGGAAGCACCGTGGCGACGGTGGACGATGAACCGGACTTGGGGAACCTCGGTTATCTTATCACCAGACCGTCGTGTAATCCTAACAATACATGTCGTATTTAACACATGATATGTTGCTGATAACTCGACGCTAGAATTTTCCAACAAATTCGTGCATTCAATTTTATTTACTTTACATCGATATACATTATCGATACACATCGATAATCTTTTGAGAAAATTTCATTAAGTAAATGCAATTTCAGAGACCGAAGATGACACTATAAGAGCGGGGATGATTTGATCATATTAGATCAGATAAGCTTGCACAGAACTGGTTATAAACGTTACTTATGGTCTAGTTACTGTATTTACCATACGCGTGATTTGTGCGTGATTTGTGCGCGTGCGAATATCGTATATAGGTACACATAACATAAAAGAATATTGAAAGTATCCTTCACAACTATTATGGAACGACTCTTACTATCCCGGTTCCAATCAAGACAGTAGGGGCCGTACTGCAAGTTTGAACAGTCACTACATACTTGCATGAATAATATTAACGTAATAACATTAGTATAACTAATGAGTTAATTACTAGAACGGCAACTAACTCTAACTCAATCCTACCTGTAAAATCATTCACATTTACTGCATTACCAACATACGTAATCAAGAGTAGCTGTAAAACCCTATCAATGTGGACCTGTGCTACTGTAGAAGTGTAAGGATTCATGAAAAAAAATAGAGTGCGACTTAGTAAAAGTCATTCGGCCGTCAGTTGCATCACTTACGAATTTACCTCTATTTTGTTGATTTGTTTCGTTACACTATAAATAAACCATGTTGACATTTGGCGAGATCCTGTTAGTGAACGGACGTGGAACTGGTTTCGTATGCGTGATATGTAATTGCTGAGTGAACGGCGTTCATTGTGGCAATTAATACGCTGCGCCTAATACAAGCCATACGGCTTGTTTGTACACAAACGATAAAAACAAAACTCTTTGTGGTAGATTTGATTAGCAAACAAATGTTATATTACGATTACAAAAGTAACTAGTATAGTTATAAAATTGATACGTGTAAAATGCTACGCTAAGGCTAATGCTAAGGGAATATGATTTTCTCTGATATAGAGAGAGATTGTAATCTAATTTACAATACGCGATTCCTGAGGCTACTTTTCGTGTCTGCATTCCATTACAAATTTAAATTCAAAATACCCCTCAAAGTATTTTACATGTTTGTTAAAAACCTAGTAAGTATATGAGACGTATTAGGTACAATAAAAACGTCCAAATGAATCTAGTAATGAAAAGGAACAAAATACAATTCGAGCCCGTTATGCTTTGCGTATGACTTTAGACAAGTCACTATAGCATTCAAATACGTATTTAATACAACAATGTAATTTAACCTCGGAAAATCACCAAAATAATTTCAGTTGTCGATATCTCGCGGTATAAATTATAACAAGTGCATTCAAGCAGATAGATGCTTCCGGTGCGGGCAGGCATGTGTTGACCGCATGTCCGCCTCGATACGCCCCGACAGATTTCTTAATATCCGCCCAAAGTACGAAATGCACGAATAAATTGACCTTCTTCACTATCATGTTAAAATATATTGTATATAAATATATCATGGTATGATGTCGGTCTGTTGTATTGGGTGTCGAAAGTTTTAATTTCCGCAAAGGCATATTTTCGATTTTTCGCTTACTACTAATGCTTGCTTCGGCATCATATGATTAGTACTCCGCCATCAGATAATTCACCAAAAACGCGAAAAGTCCATTTATACATATATTACAAACAGACAAAAATTCTAAACGTCATTGTTTTTTGTTCTATACCTTAGTAAATACTGATTAAAGTAAGTATTGATTTTTCCCACATATCTTTAATGTACAGACGGCGACAAGTAACAGATTTATCATATGTATAGATTTTTTTTTCAAGTGTGTGAATCAACCGAACGTGGTGGGCTTTGGTTTAAACTTAAAACCTTAAATGTTTGGAAACCCCCGTCTTACGACGATAATGAGAATAAATAATAATAATAAACCTGCTTCAACATGACATTTCTATAAGGTAACAAAAACGTGAGAAAACCAATTATTTACATATATTCATAACAGTTCTACATGTTCTCATATGTGATGTAAACGGAAAACTGATGCCACACGTATTTTTACCTTATATATTTATTTACCATACCATAAATATTTATATATACTTACTAGCTGACCCAGCAAACGTTGTTCTGCCATAAAAAAAATAATTATAAAAAAATGGGGGTTGATGCTAGAAGG
>DWNR01000294.1:0-21675 GCA_018250455.1 Polygonus leo | reverse complement strand
CAGTACTTAAATTTAGTGAAAGTGTAATTATTTTAGATTATTTAAATAAATTATTTTTCCACATGGTCACAAATGCTCGAGTGAAACTTCTACATTTCCTTTTACCAAATAGTTTAACATTACTTTTACTTCTGAAATATTTGTCTAGCTCAACGTCTTTTTGTATATAAATACTTTATAACTACCGTTATTTACGTTATTTTTCGATACTTCAGGTAGTTTCGACAAATATTACTTTCGTCAACAATGTACAGATTAGGGAATAAGAAAGTGTACAGTTAATTACATAGATGCTTGTGTTTAATAAATGTGATACTAGAATCCTGTATTTCATTTATGTAAAACTCCTTTGACCCTGCCTAGTAATGACTAATTAGCTATCTTACCCTATGATGCAATAAAATAAAACTTGTATAAATAGCTTAATTTATTCAGTTTCCATAAAAATGTAATTGCATTAATTGATAATGATAAAATAAAAATCAATAAATTTTTAAAAGTGCCTCAAGAACGTTTATAAGCAACAGGGTACATTACAAAACATTTGTAAAACAAAAAAATTACACAATAAAATATTTCGGAATTTCTACATAGTATTAATTGAAATAAAACAAATTACTGTTTTAGTGAAAAAGATACTTAAACAACAATAAAATATTGTAATAAACACCAAATTGACAGTACATACATACATGCCTTTATGGTTAACAACCTATAATTCTGACACTAAGACAAAATAGAAAAGAAACATAAAAATGAGAAAATGTCATATTTACAAATCTCTACAGTAGATCTCGTGTAACTGCTTTCAGACCATCTTTGTAATCAAAATGAAACGACAACGCATAAACTAATGTGATATAGCTATTTCCATTGTGACTTAGGAACTGTCACTAAACATGTCATAAGAACTAAAACGGTTGGTCAACTTACACAAGATATAAGTGAAACCATTAAAATAACTCTAATCCTACAAATCTTTATTAAAAATGTTAATTTGCTCGTAGCACAAATATACTTTCTTTCCTGACTCATCACAGACCGAATGTAAAATCCATTAGAATTCCAACGTTTATTACGGAGCCTAGTGTAATCACTGCACAACGCCCTCCGGTGACTTAGAAGCGCTTTAAATATAATAGCATCTATATCTAACTTGTTTCTGTGGAGGAAGTGGCGATTTATAAAATGCAATAAACGTTAGTGTTCTAAGGGCTTGAGCTCTTTGATTTGCTTTATAAGGTAAGCCTTTTCGTCATTGAACTGCTCATCTTCAGAGCGGTCTGTGTGAAACTTTGTAAGAAAGTCTACCAATTTGTCTTGATTCCTTAGGAGAATGTCCAAAATTGGTTTTGGTTTATTCGGATTCGCTACAAATACCTGAAAAAAAATACACATTGCACCATTACTATAAAACCAAAATTTAATTTTTATAAATAAATTAAATTGTTTCAAATACAATTACAATACTATGAGTATTTCTAACATTTTCCTTAATTGTTCTATACATTTTCAGTATGAACAAATGAAGTTTTTATTATTATTATATAAACTACAAGTACCTATTATTGACCTTATTGGTATTGGTATCAGTTACAGCTTGCCCTGGAGCTGATATTATCTATACCAACTGAATCTTGGCAAGGACAAGCTTCTTAACACAATTATATAATACCATTTTAAACTGTTTAGCAAAAAGTAGGAACAGGACAACAGAGGGCATACATATATCATACACTAACAGCCAGAAGAGCCAATAATCAAATGCTTGGCTTAAGATGATAAAACATGCAAAGTGTGAAAATTAATGACATTCTGTTTGTTACTTTGTCTTTGCCAAAACACTGCTATAACAATACTTCAATATTTATAAACACAATCAAAAGCATCTTTAGACTTTATTAGGCTAAAGTATTGCCAGATTTATGCGATGTACTCTTATGCAATGGAGGATGAAACTTATTGCAAGCTTTACAAATTCAGGCTCGATCATTAAACATTAAACAAGTACTGTATTGCAGGAAAATCTATATTAGTTACATATTATATATGCAACTATTTTTATATTACAAGTGTTAAGTCAGTGATTATTGAATCTGATTAGAATTACTTTAATTTAACTATCCATAACTGACAAGTTTATGCACTTAAACCAATTATGTTTTTATCAGTTTATCAACTATTTACCCAATGCTATTGGAATAAATATATGCTTATGTTCAATAATAAATTTATAAGTAAATGTACATATACTGTGATACACATAATTTGGAGATATTGGACTCAAGTTTTTATAACATTATTTTGAATACATACCTTAAAAACATGGAAAGCTTCGAACTGAATATTGCGTGACTTCTCTTTAAGCATGTTCATCATAAGCTTAAGGTTGTCGGGATTTGTGATGTATCGAGTCATAATAGAGAAGTTATGCCGATCTAACAGCAGCTCCCCAAGTAACTTGAGGCTTTGCCGTCGAGTTACGTAGTTCTCCGAATTCAATAATCTTTGATAATGACTAAACACCTTATCATAGTTTGCTTCTAAGAACTCGGCACAAACTATTTTGTGTCTTGTTAATAACTCCTGAAACCACAGTTTAATGTTAGTACATAATTATGTCAAAATATTAATGTTCTAATTTTCTATAACTGTCTAGAGCGTAAAAACAAAAAGACTGAAATTATGCCTTTTTAAAAGCTATAAGAATTATTCATTTTAAACAAGTATTAACAATTCACAGTAAAATCTTATGCAAGAGGTGTGTGTTTTTATTATAATGAGAACATTCTTAATAAGCAATGAAAACAAACCTTAAAAGTAGAAAAGGCATCCGAGGCAATATCAAAAGTAGAAACTTCTACATAACGGAAGAAATTGTAAAAATCATCTGAATATAACATTATCTTTGCTAAAGCCTCATATCTGGCACATTCCCTCAACATAGTACCACAGTTTGATGCAATCTCTTGGTGTTCATAGCTGAAAAAGTGTTATATATTTATTCAAATAAATTTTTCTTAACACAAAGAAACTTAAAATAAAATTAGCAATTTTGACAAAAATCAATAACTTTTAGTTATGATCTCGTATTTTTATAAAATTTGTCATCATGACATAATATTTAAGAGAACAAAATGTGCTTATAAAAATAGATAAATCTATAACAAGTCAATCATATGAAGATGACATATACTTATTAAATCTATATTTACCCAGACATCAAGGTGAACAATATCTCCGGCTTGGTACATATGTATTCAACTGTTGGAGACCTGGTGCCAATTTGACGTCTCAAAACATTATTGAAAACTTGTGCCACATCTTTTTTTCCTTCAAAATCGATGCGATTTAAATTCTGTATCAGAAAAAAAAACAAAACAAATGAAATCAAATTGCGTCTTATTATTTGAAGATGAATAATTACAAAAATATTTAAAACCAAGTGCAAACTTTGGCTGTACCTGAATAAGTAGCAGTAGTAGATTGGTGTTGTATAGTTCTTGTGCTAGTTGGGCGACTATGATATCGGTTTGTGGCTCCGCATCGGACGTTCCGTAAAGCATATTCTTAATCAACACCTGTTACAGAAAGAATGACATTACAATAATCGTCTGCACTATATCCAGGTTACACATCACAATATCGCTTACCAAGTTCTTGCTCACGTCCTCTTGGGCTTTTTCGGCCTTTTTATCACCCCTTTCTAACGCCGTGACTGCATCTTTCAACGATCTAACAAGCTCCGCTGGGCTCTTTTGAGACTTACCAAAAAGAGGCATAGTATTTCGATAATTTTACACAGATGATCCGAGCAACCCCGTCTACATAAGATTGTACCTGAAACAAGGATGCGATGCAAAAAACATAAAAACAAAAACAGTATTACAAGACTGCTATTGTACTTGCACTTGATATTCACTAGAATGCGAGAAGAATAAAAATGAAATTTGTGGAATGTACAAAAAGTTGGCCAACCTGCCGATATATCACTAGTTATTACTTATTTTTTATACGCTATTCTACTACGTCCATAATCTAACAATAAAGAAGATTCCACTCACTTTCTGATTATTACAATTTTATTTTACAGCAATACAGTGCGAACAGACAGACCACAGACAGCCAGGCAAAACGAACAGCTGTGATGTCAATATAAATGTTGCCAGTTAAATTGAGATTTGGAATGAGTAACACGATCAGTGACTAAGTAAGGAACTGTATGGAATTAAATTTGTCGTAAATTTATAATAATTCACATTTCGAAATTCGAATACAGCGCGTTACACAAATAATAAAAATCATCAGCCACCTTCAACATTAAAAAAACGTAATAGACCGGGGCATGGAATATTTCATTTCATGATTTATCGTGTCGATCGGAGGACGAAAACCACTTTGGTTTGATGGATAGTGTATTAAGGCATCCGGACATAAGCACCCTGCCAACTAAAACTAGCCAAAAACGAAATTCGCATCAAGTTTAATGAGGCTTTTCGTTTATTACATAATATCACTCAAAAGACCATCAGCTTTTCTATTCCTAGAAGTTGATAGGACATGAAAAATTCTTGTTGTGGAGTTGAAGATGTGTGCATCCGAGCTGCCTCCCATAGCTCATTATTATTATATACTTATTTAAATAGACCTCAAGGCAAATATTATATTGGGGATAGTCTAATTCATCCTAGTGAGTTATAGATCTATCGTGGTAACGAGCTCGCAGTTCTGAAAAGTAATGGTGCGAGCGGGCACTCGTAGAGGACAGCTTCACCTGATCTCTTCTCTGGGCAGGTATGCCACAGTAGAAGCTTTCGTCATTTTAATTCACATAGTCTTTTGGTGTTTTCTATTTCTATAGACATTATTATGCCTTATTATAGTTAACGCTCTGTGGAACTAATACCCAAGTCTCGCGTAAAATCTTTTATCCCTTTTTTACCATTAATTAATTAAAGAATTAGGGTAGAGTTTCCAAAAATCCCTTCTTAGTACATAATTTAAAAAACCTTCATACCAGTGGCTTTACCCGTAAGTTGACAGATCAGTCCCTAGTCAATTAGACTATGTTCTTGCTTTTAAATATACAGGGTGTTTAGTCGAAGCTTAACAATAAAAATTAATGGTAAAAAAACTATTTATTAAACTTTTATTTAATTATTTAAAAGAAGAAAATAAACTTTCAATTAAATGAAACCAATCAATTTAGTATATGTATTACACAATTTATTAAATGATATAAACGCTTATCGCGAGATGGACAAGCTACCTCAGAGCAAAAATGTAACGAATTAAAAGATTTTGCAAGCGCTCAAGCATCATTAGCATCCAGACTGCCAGAATCCATCTTTATGCCAAATCCCTAATGGTGTTAGTGTTACCTATAGGAATACCATTAATGTGAAGAGGAGGAATAGAGGTTTAATGACGAATGATCCAGTGAGTGATAAACGTGCTTACTATCTATTACAATGGCCTGGAATTTAGAAGGGTTAAGTTGGAAACCAAGATCGGCATTCATGGCAGTGACAGCGTCTACTGCTTTGTCTAGGGTGAAATGACTATGTACTTCACGATAGTAAGTGACTCTCTTGCATTATACTTATACCTTATAAGAAACGAATTCATTCTCCAGTGAATTTATGGTTGGAATGTAATGACGTTATACGTTGTTAATTTTTGTAAAAAAAAAATACCAAAATTCGTTGTGCGTTTCAATCCATATTTTAGATTTACTGTGATATCATACATATTTACTTATCTGTGTGTGATACCTTTATATTATAAAGTTTAGAAATTGCAACACTGTGTCACTTTCACGTCAGTACGTCACATCTGTCATTCTGTCTTGGACATCAAACGTCATCAGTCAACTATACTATATTCGTTACCTATAAATCCTATAGGCTATAACTATAATATACGGCAGTCGGTGTAGGTTAGGTTTGATTAGCGTGTCCAAAAGTATTTTAATTAAGCTAAGTATTTGAAATTGTAAAAAGATGGCAGAAGCTTCCAGTGAAAAAATATCGAAGAAGTGAGTATTGCGTGAAAAATCAGCATGATCCTTTTGCGAGCACTCTTATCCACGCCTGGCGCGTTAGCTTCCAAGAATGTTACTTTCAATCGAGTTCGAAATATTTCGTCAGCAGTGAGCAAACGGTTGGTCTTTTATTTTTGGTTTACATTTGAAAAGGGATTCAAAAAATCTATGTGTTATTATTTTTTAGTGAACTGAAACGTCGAATGAAAGCGGAACAGAAACTGAAAGAGAAAGCCGAAAAGGCCACACAACAGCCGGTGGCTTCGGTGGAGAAAAAATCTGCAAAGTCTGAAGAGGAAATCAGTCCAAATGAATATTACAAGCTACGCACCGCGGCGGTTGCGGCGCTTAAAAATGGATCTAAGGATGACCATCCATACCCTCATAAATTTACAGTAACCATTTCGTTAGAGGAGTTCATTGAAAAATATGAGAACTTAACCAGTGGAGAAGTACTAGAAAATATTACTGTGTCACTAGCTGGCAGGGTCCATTCTATACGAGAGTCTGGAGCCAAACTAATATTTTACGATTTAAGAGCTGAAGGTGTTAAAATTCAGGTAACTTCCTTACTTTCTGTTTTGAACTGTGTTAACTCCTAAGATGTTAATTTTTGTAATTTCATTTTAGGTGATGGCAAATGCCAAAATGTATGAATCAGAGGAAAAGTTTGCCAGTGACACGGATAAGTTAAGGAGAGGAGACATCATTGGGTGTATAGGACACCCAGGAAAGACGAAAAAAGGAGAACTGTCCATCATACCCAAAACCATTAAATTGCTTTCGCCATGCCTACATATGTTGCCTCATCTACACTTTGGCCTCAAAGACAAGGAGACCAGGTTCAGAAAAAGATATCTGGATCTCATTTTGAATGACAAAGTATGTTATGCAAATGTCATTTGCATATATTAAATAATTCATAAAATTACTCTTAAGTTACAGCTTATTGGAAATAATAATCTTATATTTTTTTAAACAGGTTAGGCAGACATTCTATATAAGAGCCAAAATCATTGCATACATCAGACGCTTTTTGGACAACATGGGTTTCCTTGAAATAGAGACACCTATGATGAACATGATCGCTGGAGGAGCTACTGCAAAGCCTTTTGTGACCCACCACAATGAGTTAAACATGGATCTCTACATGAGAATAGCTCCAGAGTTGTATCACAAAATGTTAGTAGTAGGTGGTCTTGATCGAGTGTATGAAATTGGTAGACAGTTCAGAAATGAAGGCATTGACTTAACACACAACCCAGAGTTTACAACTTGTGAATTTTATATGGCATATGCTGATTATCATGATTTAATCAATATGACGGAAACAATGATTTCTGGAATGGTTAAGAGTATTCACGGTTCTTATAAAGTGAGTATTATGCTTGTTAAATCTCACCCAAATATAATCATCATCATCATCAATCATATAATCATCATTTAATCACTATGTAATTGTCCCACTGTTGGTCATGTATCACACAATTAGAAGCATTGAGGCCCTAATCCACATTGCTGATTAAGTGCGAATTTCTCCATGTGCTTGAGGTTTTTTAACAATAATTTAGGCATGTAGTTTTTTTTCCTAACAATGTTCTCTTTCATTGAAAAGCAATGATCATTTTGAAAAATCCAAGGGGAATCCCAGACATTTGGCCCTGGGACCCCATGTGAGATGTTTGATTCATAACCATTAGGATATCATTGTTTATATAAAGATAAAACTAGTCTTAATATTGTAGGAAATTACAATAACTACTAGCATTATCAGTTAATTATACATTAAAGTCACTAATTTATCCTTATTGGCTTATTATAAGTTATTACATACATTATTAGCGTAAACTCCATTACTTTTACAACTTTTATGTGTATATGTGATTAATACATAATGATACTACTTAATTCCAGATTAAATATCACCCAGATGGCCCTGATGGAGAAGAAATGGAAATTGACTTCACACCACCTTTTGCTCGAGTTCCCATGATTGCTACCCTTGAAAAAGTATTAAATACAAAGCTACCTCCTGCCGATCAGTTAGATACACCAGAAGCAAATGATATATTAAGTAAATTATGTGAAAAACATGGGGTATGTTTATTATTATGTTAATTGTTTTAAGTTCAATTACATTTTAATATTATAATTAAGTCTGATGGTTACAATTTTAATGTCTGTATACTCTCTACTCCTGTAGGAGATGAAAGTAACTATATTTTATGTAACTTACTATAGGGTATATAAATAATGTACTAAACATTTATTTTTAGGTGGAATGTCCACCACCGAGGACTACTGCTCGCCTTCTGGATAAACTTGTGGGTGAATTCTTAGAGGAAAAGTGTATCAACCCTACTTTCATTCTGGACCACCCACAAATTATGAGCCCCCTGTCGAAATATCACCGAGATATACCAGGACTAACAGAAAGGTACTTAATCATTTTACATGGCACACTAACTTGAAATACTTTTAATTTAGAGTGGGAACATGAGATAAAACTATAGGTAATCACTTCTGATAGGTTTTTAACAATATTTACATTTAGATAGGCACTTGCAGTTTTATGATAATATTATTTTTATGTATAACATAAAAAATGGGGTCACATTGAACATAAAGTAAATTTGGTTATTTTATTCATTTCTACACACTTCTCACTGCCATGTGTACATTTGAACTTAACTTTAAGGTGAAATAAAGTAAACTTTGACCACAAAGACCAGTATCGGCCTTCGCCTATCTATTATAATGCATGAGAAATATTCTATATGAAATATGGCATGTTAAGCAATTAATAACTAATCAACTGTAATTGGCTGAAAAAAATTCTGTCCTATTTTTAAAGTTAATCAGCCAGTATTCAGGCTAAGTGAAGGTTGCTTTTAATTCAGATTGACCACCAATCCATAACCATTTCCAGATGAAAAGCCTTAAATGAAATATTTTTTCTTTATACTTTAATAATTTTTTAGTTATGCTATATAGACAGAATTCATAGCTTTTATATGTCTAATTGCAATGTACAAATCCAGGTTTGAACTGTTTGTAATGAAGAAGGAAATATGCAATGCATATACTGAATTAAACGATCCCGCAACCCAGAGAGAGAGGTTTGAGGAGCAGGCAAAGAACCGTGCTGCCGGAGATGATGAGACTCCACCTACTGATGAAGCTTTCTGCACTGCACTTGAATATGGATTGCCTCCAACTGGAGGCTGGGGCCTTGGAGTGGATCGGGTCACCATGTTCCTCACAGACTCGAATAATATAAAGGTGCAACATACATTATTTTGTTACAATATGTCATAGGTACTTAAAATCATAATTGTTTATATTATTTATTCTGCAGTATAAATGTAAGTGGAATGTCGACTTCTGATGATAATAGTTAGGGATTACACATCATTTCGTACTAAACACATTTAGTACCAAGGAATATTACTTAACTTAGAATATAACTTTTTTCTTTCTTTGTATAAAAGTTCTGGTTTATCTAGCTGTAGATATTTATAAGTTTAGTCTTTATATATTTATCATAAATTTGATCTATCTTCTGAAGAAATTCTGTTTCAAACTATTCACCTAACAATCCAATTGGATTTAGTGTCATCTGTTAAAAAAAATACAAATAAACTAACAATCATACAATACTAAATATTGCATGATCAAAAGGAATGTTTCTTTTTACAAGTACTTATTTATATACTAGTACAGAATTATTTATTTGTAATGATTTAATTTTTATTATATTTTGTATTTTTCCTACAGGAAGTATTGTTATTCCCTGCAATGAAACCTGATGACCCAAACAAGCATAATGCAGAGGAAGAAACCCCTCAAGAAGCTACTTCGAATGCTAATGGAGTATAGTAGTAAACTATATGTCTATGGTCAAGTGGGGTAATATAGGACAAACATTTTGCTTTTATATGTTTAAAAAATTAATTGATATCAAATTATGTTTCGGGTTGTATTGGGGCCCTACAATTTTCTTATCTACTTTTTGCATTTCCATAAGACATTTGATATATGAGTAGTACATTTTTAACCATCACACCAATTTCACACCATTATTATACTGCTCATATATAAATAAATAACAACTAGTTTTATAAAGAGATCTTAACTAATTCCAATTTTGGTCCATTAACAGTGTTTTAGCCCCCAGTCCTGTTTGCCCTTGCAGGAATATTCCAAGTAAAAAATGATTTTGTACCACTCAATATCTGTTCATGACAACCCTCTCTTTCTCTAAATAAATCCAAGTTGTAAAGTTCTGTTTGATCCATAATTACCCTCATTTGACCTAAGTTATACAAATTTATTTGATGTGTGAGAGATTTGTACAATGAATATAACAAACTAACCATTTTTTTTCTCAAATAAATTATTATATTACATACATGGCTTTTAATTAATAAAAACACTTTTATTTGTAAGTAAATCAGACTTTATTTCAAGTACATAATTTAATGACTTTTATCTATATACATATAGCATAGTTATGTATTAAATACACACAGATAATTGAAGACATTAGTCAATGAAGAAGGTATGGCGCATTTTTAAGAATTTCAATTTTTTACACTAAATGAAGGTGTAATGTGCCTGCAAACCATATAAGACTTTAAAACAATGTGTAGGAAACTTAATTTAAGATGTAGCAAGTGTTGAAGGGATTAAATACGCAATAATCAATAGGTAAAAATACTTTGTGGCCTATTTTCTCAAAGTCAATAAATTTTACTATATCCCCTTCATCCACTCATGTCTTCAATTATGATTATACAATGCTACAGCAATAACCCAATCCTATATAATATGAAGATATAAATGCCCCAAAGCTTTTCAAGATCCTTTAAGAAGTTTATATAATGTATAGATATTTTATATCTTGTAGCAACTACATTTATGTGTTATACCATATCTTAATATTATAGTTGTAAACATGTTTATTTTTTACCAATTGTATTAACATATGAGTAGCTTAAAAAAATGACTACACTCCTTTTTAGTTTCAAAACAGATGATCAAACAGGGGATCAAAATGTGGTGGCACCCAAAGAGGCAAGGCAAAGCTACTATGGGGATTCTTATACTATATTCAGTACAGAGTTACAAAATGTAAGAAATATCAAAAAGACCCATTAGATACAGATTTATAATCATGGCAGTATATTGAAGAGTAATATCAAATGCATATAGTATATTATTCAAATAGAAATGACCCCACCAATTAGAACTATTGTTACTATATAATTAAATAATAAAATGAAGCTAAGATTCGTCATCTTCTTGTAGAGGCTGTGTAGAATTGAAATGTTCACCTAGACGATACATATGTCTGTGATATGTAATTATTAAGGGTGGGCCGTCAAATTCTGTCCCTTGTTCTATAGAATCGGGCCCTGTAGCTTGTATTACATTTATGGGACACATTAAATAATTGGATAATGCTCTAATTTCTAGCTGACCTCCCCAGGTCTTTGTATTAGCTATTTTATTACAATAATCCTCAAACTCGTTATCGGTTAGCATTTCAAAAGTTTCAGGATTACTTATAAAGGGAAGAAAATCATCTTTATTCTTCCGAATGTATTCAGCGACATTTGATCTTAATTCATCTATAGTTATGGATTTTTCCCTCAAAGCTGACATCTGGTGTGCAATAGCATTGTATAAACAATCCCCATCTGATGGGATATTGTATATTTGTAGTTTCCGTTCTTTTAGTTTTGTGTTAATTGCTTGTAGCTCAGTGTGCCTGGGGCCCAGTAGATTTTGTTGATCTTGTAATTTAATTTGTGCCTCCCTATCCTTCTCCTGCTGTTGCTTCTTGTCCCTACGTTTCTGAGCTTTCGAAACTTTTGTCGGAACCTTAATGATTTCTTGCTCCAAGTCCTGTTCAGGATCTATTTCAATGTCATCAGTTGTTTCAAAAGTTTCCATTTCTTTTTTATGTCGTTCCTCCTGTTCCAGTTCTAACCTCGCTATTTCTGCAGTCAGCTCTTTCTTTTTGGTTTTGTCATTTTTTGCAGCCTTTTTCAAAGCCTGAATCTGGGCTTGCAATTCCTTTTTCTCTTTCCTGTGTTTAGTTTCTAAGTCCATACGGTCAACAATATCTTCAGCCATTTTAAGTGTATTGTACTAAATATTTTCGTGAAGAATATGTATTCCGCATTTGAAAGATAAATCTCAAATTATTTTATAAAGTAAATATTACAACCTCAAACTGCAATACTACTTCATTGACAATGACAATTGTGTGACATTGACTTAATGTCAATAAGCCCATTCATTACATACGTACGATCCATTATAGTAACAGCAGGCAAGACACCTATAAAAATACATTGAAAATATTGTAATCAGGTCGTGGCGGCTAAAATTACTTATACGCATAAGATAAAAAACAAGAACCATTGTACAACAGGTGTAAGGAAAATACGCTAAGGCTTTAATTGTGAACATTAGTAGTACAATGGAATTACAATGTATAATTATTATTTTGTTTTATTCATACAAATAGTAGTAATTTAACAATAATTCTTCTAGTTATTGAAAAAACCTCACGTTAGCATTACATCCATTGTTCAATTAAACAAACTAGTATGCCCATTATACTCTGGTGTGGCCATAGCTTTAGATTCGTTGAATGACTAAGTTATATTTAATGTATATACATATATGATATTTAATTTTAATTTACCAAATTCATTGATAAAATTGTATGTGAACAAAATAAAACCAATACAACCTTATCGATAAGTCTACTTTGTTATTTTATTATATAAAACCATCACATCACTAAAAACTTCACTTTTTCAGCTTTCAGCACAGCACAACACGCATAAACTGTCAAAAAGACGAGCAAGCAAGCCATTTTTTATTTGAATTGAGATTTATGATAGAAAGAAGGAATTGAGACTTGTATCTGAAATCAAATCAAAGTGATATTTTGATTGTAATTTTATGGTATATTTGTAGAAATTTGCTGAATATGAATCCGTGTTCAGTGGCAGCTCCTCAACAAGATATTGAGGGTGACGGAAGGTGGAATAGCATTGTAAGTTTTAAGTTTTATTCATAATGGATTTATACCAACGTGGATCCTTCATCGCAGTTTAATTAGTAATTATCAAAATATATTAAAGTTAAAAGCATAGTTACTCATGTATTTTGCGATGTACTGAAGTTGCTAATTTCTCATTATTGACCTTTATTTTTTTTATTAAACATTTCAGCATAACAGATTCTTGTCTGACGCGAAAGGAAAAGATGCGGATGTGATATTCATAGGAGATTCCGTGCTGCAAGCACTAGAACACACTGAGGTTTGGAACCAGTGGTTTGCTCCTCTTCACTGCCTTAACTTTAGTATACACAGGGATCAAACACAGAATGTTCTTTGGCGTATTCAAAATGGAGTGCTTGATCATGTTGATCCTAAGGTATGATTAATTTTGATGAACGGATGTGTTACTACTTTGGCTTGAAATCTAGATTTTATGTATCTCTACTAAGTCTCAGTTAATAGTTTTCTATGTTATTTATTCTTACATTAGAATCTCTAAATCATATTAGGGTAGAAATCCGATATAATACTAATGGTCCAAAAATACATCTAAACAATGTTCTGTTAATGTATTTTAAATAAGATGTTCATAAAAACTCTTTCATTTGTACATACATACATATCTTCACCCCAAATCCCTAACGGGGTAGGCAGAGAGTATCGAGTGCCAAATGGCACGGTTCTGACATACTTGCCTAGCTTCTTCCACTTTCATAACTCTCCTCTAGACCTATGGATGGATGTAGATACCGAGGGAGACCCAGACTGACATTTCATGATCAAATTGATCATGTGCTGTCTTTCATTTGTAAAGGCTGTAAATTCAATTATTGATAACAGGATCTAAATTCTTGAAATGAATTTTGTTGCATTGCCATAAGTATAGTAAATTTGTATATAGACTGTTCTTGTCACCACATACTGATTAATTCTATAAAGTTTTACCACGTAGTTTCTAGCTTTCTTTCTTCTACTTTTCTTTATTTCTTTTGTATACAACTGTTCATATAAATTTCTGAAAATCCTATGAAATAAAATATATTAATAAAAAATTGACAGGTAATAGTCCTACACGTTGGAACAAATAATGTTGAACATACAGCAGAACAGGTGTCTGAAGGAATTTTAGAAATTGTTAGAACAATTAGAGAAAAGCATCCAGGTGTCTACATAGTTTTACCTGTAAGTATGAATTTAGTATGTAATTTTTAAGACAATCAAGTTGGCTCTGTATTGCCTCAGTTCCAACTCCAGACTATGGCTTTGCAACGTAATTAGTATTGCAAAGGCATTGTCTCACCTTAGAGCAAGTTAATGAATTGCTGAGAATTGTGACACACTATAACGTTATTTGAGTTTTATAATGAACTAGCTGAAATGCGCAACCGCAGTATTAGTATCTATACAGTATTGTAACTCAGCTGTGTTCTTGAATTATATACCGACAGACGCGCTGGGCGAGAGTTAATCGTTATAAATTTGAGACTGAAAAATATTTGAGCCCTTATAATTAAAATTAAAATTTAATTGTATAAAAAATTTGCATTCAGACAATAAGTTTAATAATTAATAAGTATGGGACACATGGACAGGGAGGAGAAAAAGGAATATCTTTCATTTGGTTATAGGAGTACCAAAAACAGCACAATATAGTTTACAATTGCTCTTTGCCATATAATTATTTAAATCAAAAAATCATTGCTTAAAAAACTGTCACACCGCCCGCTCGTCACTACGGCACATTCGCGAAGTGTTTGCATACTGAGTACATCTGAAATCGAGGCGCATAGGTATAACTTTTGTTCCGTGTGTTTGTATGAATATAGAAAACTATATAGATATTTATACTGTGGCATTTGCGTTATATAATAGAGAGTGGGTCAAATTTTCCCCATTTTTGCAACATTTTACAATGATACTCTGCTTCTATTGATCGAGATGTTCTATAGCCTATAACCTTCCTCAATAAATGGACTATTCAACACAGAAAGAATTTTTCAATTCCAAGCAGCAGTTCCTGAGATTAGCCCATTCAAAGAAACAAACAAACTCTTCACGCTTTATATTAATATACATAGATTTGCCACTAGTAAAGCATAAGTTAACTCATTATTAATAATAAGCTTTCATCCTCAATTATAATCTCAGGGTGTAGTGTAGTTTTTGATAATTTAGTTCTTGTCCATGTTATAATTATTATTATTGGGAACCAATCTGCCATATTTTTTGCTTTTAATTTATTTATCCTTCTATCTTACACACTTATCATGATGTGTGGTTGCATTTACATATATAATTAGTAGACCTAATCTTATTTATTGTTTCATAATCTATTAAAATTTTAGGCTGATAATATTTTTAGTAGTCATGCCAATTAGTTATCAAATATACCGTACTTAATCATTATAATGAATGATTTTAACCATATAATTTTTCAGAGTCTTCTGCCTCGTGGTCAGCATCCAAATTCACTAAGAGATAAGAATGCTAAAATCAATCAGCTGTTGCGTGAAAAAGTCGCTAACATGAATAAAGTTGAAATGGTATCCATAGATAAAGGACTTGTTCAAAATGATGGGACCATAAGTCACCATGACTTACATGACTATCTTATTCCAACTAATGCTGCTTGTCGTAAAGCTTTCGAACCTATTTATGATCTCTTGCAACAGATTTTATCGGAAGGTGAGCCTGAGAAAGATTTAACACCCTCAGAATAACACAGGTCATGTATTGAAAAGGGATAAATGTCTTTCATTGTGCAGCAAGCTCATTGTGATTAAATAGTAGTACTTACATTTAGCTTTTTTATCTTAGGCTTAAGTATCTGATATAATATTTTATATGTTTTTGTTCAACTTTTACATTCCAAATTTAATTAATTTTTAAGGATTGGTTGTGGTGTCATATGACACTTTATTTATTTGTATACAATATTCATGTGAGTAATGTTCTAGTATGAAAGTGAAAGCATTTACAATTTAATGTTATGGGATACCTTGTGTCTTAGATTTCTTATTTTTATAAATTATGTAAATTGTCCCCTGAAGTTGATACTCAGTGCTTATAAATTTTGAATTTAAGTCAAACTTAAAATTATAAGCAATGGCTAAATTATAGTAATTAAAAGCTAGCTAGCTAGCAAGCTAGCTAAAATTGCTAGAATCCATTTCAGTAAATATAATTTTATCAGATTTGTCTGTTTTTACTGCATGCAATATTTCATTTTTCCTAATTGATCCAAAAAAATAATTTAGTGAATTTGAAGAAGGCTTTTGTTAAGTTTGCTATTAATATACAGGGTTATGTACTTATGGTTATTAAAATAATTGTGTCAATGTAACTGCTGATATTCAAGTTTCCTCATTATGAATTATTTTATAAGTTATAATTTGGCAAATCACTGTTCACATCTGCATCCAAAGATGTACCATTTACATACTACCATTATGACCATGACATGAACTTTGTGGATGTGCTCCAATGAAAAACATACTGTTGATTAATAACAATAAAATATTTAGTTTTTGAAGGGCTTGTAAATGGGCTAGTGTTATACAATATGTGCATCTGCAAGTTATAAAGTACGGACAGACTACACCAGTAAGACAATAAGATAGTGAAATTACCGCAATTAATTTATCTTGCACATTGGCTTTTCAAAATATTGTAAAAACAGTAACCCATATGTAAGTGTCATAAGAATTTTTCGTTAGGCCTTACTGGAATCTGAGTACACAGGTGCTAAAAGTAGATACTGTAGCAAATAAGCCATGTATTTGAGCACCTAAAATTACAATCATCTGACTTGCTAAGTAGGGGTTCCATATTTTTCTGTTTCCTATAGAGATTTTTTTCAGTTTTTTTCCAACTATAGGTGACACTCTAATTAAAACAGAGACTCTAATAAAAGAGGCGGAATCTCGATATTAATACCATTTATAAAAAATGTAATTATATTTTTGTATCATTACCACCTATCATAGTAAGAATCTGTATAGCTCTTTCAAACTCTTCTATAAAAGTGCCAAATTTCAACTTATTGTTCCGAATCGTAGATTCTGAGAATAACAAATAGGTACAAAAAAAATGATCCAGTAGTGTTTTATTTTATGAATGTATGGAACCCGAAATTCGAATTTAATAAGCTTCGGTGACAATTATTCACTATCAAAAAATATATAGAAATTTGCACATCACTTGTATTACGATTAATTAAATCTTGATTGTGTAACCAAAGATACTTTTTCACCAAAGTTAAAATTATCTTTCTATTAAGACATTTTATATTGCTCATCAATTATAATTATGCTGTTCAATATTAATAAGCTTTTTTGGTTTGTAGTATGTTCTCATTTGAGTTCAATAAAAGGGCATCATGAAATGTTACATACATATCTTTAATAGTAAATAATGTGGCAGCTACCATGATCTAGAACTCTAGTTGTAGTGTAGTAATATTTCTAGTAGGTTTATAAAACACATAGGCATTTTAAATTCATTTTTTCGATTCATAACTATTGTTTTATCTTCATGATGTCCAATGTGTGTATTTTAGAGCAAAGACATTGTTACACAATACATACGTAATTTTCTGCGATATTTAAAACGTAAAGAAAGATGTATCATTATAATAGTGTTTAATTAATTGTAGTTATTATGTTTTTGGTACTATTATGTACTCAAGTTGCCAAAATATGCTTTGATCTTGAATGTGATTATTTATTTGCATGATAATGCTTGAGAGTAAACAGTGCAATTGTTTCTATAATTTCGTTTTATTCACTAATCCACATTTCCTAAACATACCTACATCAATAAGCATTTAATAGTCTTTTATAATATAAACTGAATGGTAACATAGGGTTACCTTTTTGCAAGGATTTATCAAACACATTGAAATTGTTTTTCTGAAGTTTTGTCAAAAAAGCATCTATAGAAACGGCTGGCAAAAATATTTGCTTCGTTATTTTTGGAACTGCAATACTTCTAGCCTGAAAAAAGACAATACTTATTTAGTATACTGCCAAAAAGCTAATTTATTAATTCTGAAACTATCAACTCAATTGAAATGATAACTTTAATAATTAACATAAAACCTATTATAATTAAAGGATATTGGTCAATTTTTAATTACATGTAATGTTTACATGTAACTGAAAAACAAGTAAAATCAACATTGCATTGCTATGCTATTTCAAATCCAAGTCAGGTCTTCCCTTTATTTCTTCTTTTTACCATTGTTATACTATTACATAGAAAATAAAAATATTACACACACACACACACACATCTTCACGCCAAATCCCTAAAAATAAAAATATTACCTTTTGTAAATGAGAATTTGCTCTGCTTGCTACTTCAAATATAACATTCCTCATGTCTTCATTGTCAGTACCTCTTAATACATGCTCTTGACTAATTTTGTTCTTCATAAGTATATCCATTGGTAAGAACACAGTTTTGTGGTAATTTGACACATGGACTGACCTAAAAGAATTGGAATTGAATAATGTAATTATATTAACCAGAAAAATTAAATCTAAATTCTTTATTGTCTAAATATTTTTATTTCAATATATTACCTCCAAAGTTTTAAGTTTATAATACCATTAAATATTTAAATATTTTATTATTAAATAATGGGAGTACAAATTTAGTATACTGTGCCTCTTATAGTAAATGATTACTATTGCCTCTATATGTCATTAATTGATACCAAATGGGATTCATATTGTGAGTTTATAATGTACTGCACAGTATAGGCTATCCTTATAGTGGTAGGATAAATACATGTATACATAAGTAGCTAACAAATATTAGAAAACCTTAAAATATTGGCAATCCCTTGTGCTTTGCCTAGATGCGATGCAGTATGGTCAGCATGGACATTGTTAACTCTTGCAATACTGAGAAGTAAGTAGTATATAGAAGACACTGAGTTTTCAGCATATGTTTCTACATCTTCTAAGGTGCGGAAGAACTTAGATTTTGCTAAGCTGTGTCTAGCTGTGATGAGCCTTTCCAAGTGTCTTCGAGGTAGATTGTAACTTTGACACACCTGAGAATAAATTTAAATCAATATAAAAAAAAGTAATTGAGAACTGAAGTATTATATAAAAATTACATAATTTATTATGTAATCTTTATGTATAAAAATATTGTGTCACAATGTTTGTCCAGGCTAATTTGAAAAACTACCAGATTGATTTTAATGAGATTTCACACAGATATGTAACTTTGTCCAATTTAAAATATAGGCTAAATTTTATTTTGATTAATGTGATCACTTTTTATTACAAATTAAAAGTTACTGACAGGACAATGTCTGCCAGGTCAGCTAGTATCCATATACATTTCGTATTTTTAACATATAACATGTTAAAAATACGAAAATTATTTAATAATTAACAGTGCTGGATTAAGCTATGTCTAAAACTGATATGTGTAAAATTTCTTTAAGCCAGAAAATCTGTTTCAATGATTTTGAGATTTCCATAATTATATTAGGGATTATAGAAGATAAATTACTTTATACAGTTCTTGCGCTACAGGATTGGCTGGTATTTTCCTAAAGTCCTGATCTTTTTTATAGATAGCAGCAAGTGTATCTTGCCAAAACTGTAGTCTAAAGGCTGCTGTTTGCGAATCTGTGGTCTGGTCTTGAACCCGCGCTATTTCTACATTAAAAGCTCGAACAACTAGAGCAGGAGTTCTTATAGCCTTTGTGATAAGGAGAGTAGCTAAATAGTTTTCGTAGTCATGCTGTCTATCTGTAAAGAGAAATAAAAAAACAAAGTACCGAATAAAATATTGAAAAAAAATACTGCAATACTCTAACGTTAACGTAATTTACCTTACTATATTTGCACAATAATCCACACCATTAACTGGAGAACTTTTCAAAGCAACCTTAGAATAAGATCTAGTTAAAGGAATATGAAGTTTATAAGCATTTTTAAAAAATAGGAATATTCTATGGTTACGCATGTTTCTGAACTACAACCTGAATTAAAAAGACTAGATTGATACTAAAGCTTATAAACACACACCACTTATTTCATGTTTCAATATTGGCTAACTAAACTAATTCATGTTTTACTATTTGGTTAGAATTATTTTCATTAAAATCTGACATTAATTTGACATGACATTTGAGATACTGACATAACTGACATTTATAGTAATGTTGCATAAAAATGAGCAGCGTGGTTTCAAGCTGTTAACAAAAATCTATGTTTAAGCATTTAACGAAAAGTTGTGTAAGATGTTATATGTTTTCTAATTAGTATTAAAACAAATACGTAAGTAAGTATAAAAATATGCAAAAAAACTATCATTCGTCATTCTCCTAAGTTAAATAAATGAATGGGGAATAAAATCAGGGGTCTATGGGCCTCGAGGAATTGCCCGGGTAAAGAGTGACTTTACCCGGGCAATTTTCAACGGGTCTACTGACCCCGGTGCTGTGTTCCGCTGTTAGGCGGGGAATTTAGGTCGGTCCGTCTGTCTATCCGTCCGGGACCAGAGTTGGCGTCCTCTCAAGGTGTTAGGAGAGGACCTGCCCTAAGAGCTCCCGTGGGAGCGGATGGCCTTCGAGAGGACGCGCATGGAGGGACGCGATGCCCCTTAGGGGTATGGGCCATTGTCACCTCGAGCGAACATACGCTCCGACATCGACCGCACGAACGCCTCGACGCTTTTGACCTTTAGGTCGCGCGAAACCAAGACGTTCCTCACGTAGAGTCCCACTCCTACGATTGCCCGCAGTGACAGGTTTTCTGCGTTTATATACGCTTGCGCTGCGACTTACTCATCAACCGGCGACGCGTAGGTAGGGATCAAATGTACTCCTACAGCTTGTACACCCTTAGTTTCGTGCGGATCGACCACTTGGATGACAGTACCGGTCGGAGCATCGCTCGTGCGGCCCGCGCCTGATGAAGCGTATGCTCCACCTGAGGACACATTCGCAACGAGCGATCGATATGGCATTCAAGATACCTAACTGCGGGCAGCCAAGCTACTTCTCGATCACGGAAACGTAGCGGAGCCGGCAGATACGTTTTCGGCCGAAAAGTGTGGCGACCGTCTTTTCGACATTGACGGCCATCCTCCACTTATCCAGCCACTCTAGTAGTAAGTCGAGTAGTCGCTGCATCCAATCAACCGCCAGCTCTGGTCTCTTTGAAGAGAATGCTCCCACTCCGCGAAGTTGCCCTGCAGGGTGGGGATGTCGTTTGCATAGTCGTGGCGTAGAGCAGTGGCGACAGGCACTTTAGCACATATTGGACGGGGATCTGAGGTGTTGTCCTCAACCGACACATAGAACATTCGCCAATCAAGAAATGACGCTACTAGTCTACACAATAGCGCCGGCACGGGCGATTCCTACTTGAAGTCGAGCCCAGCGTGCCATACACGTCGAAGGCTTTCTCGGTATCGAGGAAGACTCCGACCGTGTACCGCCCGTATTTTAAAATAATTACTGAGAAGTGCTGTGACCACTTATTCGCCAAATTTTAAAGAATTATCAAGATAATCAAAA
>DWNR01000293.1:0-21711 GCA_018250455.1 Polygonus leo | reverse complement strand
TGCCTTCAACTACACGCCATTATTCCTAACGCAACATCATTATCCGCTTTTATTTTCTGATCGTACCACCATTTCTTTAACTTATGATTTCTTTGTATTTTGTTTGCTTGTAATATATTGTGCTATTTCTGTATTAATTGCAAGTACTTTTACTAATCCAGGCAAACGTTAGTGTTTCATATACATTTCATGATTTAATAGGGAGTGGGGGGTATGGTTTCAATATGGGGTTAAAGTCATTTTTGATGCTAAATTTATAAAAAAATACAAAATCAAATTCTTGAAAAATAGATTTTTTTCTGGATAGGATTACTCTTATCATCTAGGGGTATAAAAATAACCTACGACTTTTTTCTCAGACCTACCAAATATACACAAAAATGCATAAAAATTGGTCAAACCGTTTCAGAGGAGTTCAATTCAACAAACAGTTCAACAAACACTGTGACACGAGATTTTTATATATTATGGATGTAAATATAAATGTTGTATGCATTTCATTCCAGAGGTTGCAATTTTATCTTTTTGCAAATTTATGTAGGCCCTCTTCTTCCTATCTCCAACAACACTAACATAACATATGTGGTTTCGTAGCTGGGGTAAATCCCGTTAGAATTATAAACGAGTTGGTAATTACGCAACACAAGCGGCTTATGGCGCTGTGTAATTACTGTCAGAGAAGGAATTAGCTAAGACGTGGTGTTTGTGTACACAAGTGCTATACTTAGGTAATGCTAACTTTTCCGATTGTTATTAATAAAGACGATAAAGAACATTATTGGATTATAAAAACCTTTTAAAATAATGATATAATCTTGAAGCAACTGTTAAACAGGTGATATTCTGCCTGGGTAAATCATTACGATTTGAGTTTGTTTGTTCATTTGAGTTGTAGAAAAACGTAGGTACATGATAGACGGGTAGATGGGTGTAGTGGAAGTACTACGCGGTATTTACAATCTTTAATTGTATATTTAACATTAAACCAAATTAAGTTGTTAGCATTGAGTGTGTGATGTTTTTTTATTAACAGTATATTGCTCATTTTAAGAGAATATGGAATATAAAATAGGCGACTTAACATTCGTTTTCATTTCCGTCCTAAGTCTGTGGGACTTGGAGGAATTGGAATTTCACGTCTGGTTTCAGAGAGCTTAAGCATTAAGCTCTCTTCTTTCTACCTCTAACAATACTAACGTATCATAATAAATGAGCTGGTAAATACCTACACAACACAAGCAGCTTATGGCGCCGTGTAATTATTTTCAGAGAAGGAATAAGCTACGTAGGTTAGCTATACTTTGGTAGGTAATGACCAAAGTATAGCTAACCTACGTAGCTTATACGCTATACGACCAAAGTATAGCTAACCTACGTACGACTTTTGTGAGTATAATTTATGCAAAAGAAATCGGAAGACAGACGGAGGTTTACGTACTCACTGCCAACAAATGCCGTTGCATGTTTAAGATGAATAACTGGAAGACGATGTACTAATCTATATATATAAAAGGAAATACTGATTAATTGACTGACATATCAACGCACAGCCGAAACTACTCTACCTGGAAACTTGAAATTTGGTACAGGGGTTCCTTTCATGATGTAAGTGAGCACTAAGAAAGGATTTTTCAAAATTCTACCCCTTAGGGGCTTTCGACTTCTATACGGATGAAGTCGCTGGCAAAAGCTAGTCTATATATATAAAAGGCAAAATGATTAACTGACTGACATATCAACGCACAGCCGAAACTACTGTACCTAGAAATTTAAAATTTGGTACGGGGGTTCCTTTCATGATGTAAGTGAGCACTAAGAAAGGATTTTTCGAAATTCTACCCCCAGTTTTCGACTTCTACGCGGAGGAAGTGGCGAGCAAAAGTTAGTAAGACATAAAGCTATTTGAAATATGGAAATTTATTCTATAAATGATAAACGTATAAAATATTTATATTCAGTTCTCCAGCTACACTGAAATAAAATGTATATTTAATTTATAGTTTTATTATGTAAACATCAATGCTGCCAAGGCTGAGACCAAGTTCACGATTTAAAAAAATCTTCGATGGGCCACTAACAATTAGCAAGATGTTTTCCTTAATAAAAAGATAACCTAAGACCAAGCCAAGAATTGTTCGTATTTGAACAGTATTCGCTATGTGAGCTTTTAAAAAGATGGATAATCGCTTGCCTCACCTTTGGCTTCGAGGGCCACTTAGAATTTGTCGGCGGGTCACATAGTGGCCGTTCTTTCCAATTTTTACTCCTCAAAGAAATTTAAGGCTTGAAAATATTATGTTGATACGTGTTTTGTCACAAAATAAAAACGTAATAAATTATAACTTACTTTATTCATTAATCAACAGTCTATAAATCATCTTCAGCACTTAACTGTGGGCTTAACAAATAATTACGTAATTATAAATTTACGTAAATAATTAACAAATCAACAAAAGACAAATAATTCTTTTACCGATCATAAAATACACAAACACAATAATAAACAATTACTCTAATGAACTTAATTAAGTACGCTTCTTAAAACTAAAATTGTATAATCTTCACATAAAACTTACATCCTGTATACATACACATACGCCTTTACCTCTAATTATGTGGCACTGGCAGTGCATTACAATTGTAACAAACAATCTAATATGCAATTTTAACATTCATGCACCAAGTCCATTTCACCATTCTTGATACTCGTAAGCGTCATAGATAAAGGGATTTTCATAGACAAATTCTATGGATAATCTGTACCTCGGATGCATGATCAACATTTTTTCTAGCAGTATTATGAAAGTTGTGAGCTGTTCAATATCACAATTTTGCTCTGCCATATTCCTTTCGTGTGCCCAATGTACGAAGTATGCATCATATACTGACTTTTTAAGTCTATTATTTTTTTTAACATGATTGATTATGCTTATGTCCTGAAAGAAACAAGCGACAATTTATTAGATTGTTCAAAGTAAAAATATTGATTTTAAATTTAATATTATTTTAAAATTATTTGAAAATCTCATTTTATATATTTTAAAATTTGATTTGATTCGGGATGGTTCCAATATATAATATATTACAGAGCTTCAAATATTATTTTAAACTTATAAATATTTATATTTTTTTTATTATTTGGTAATTAAGTTGTTTACATTCAAAATGTATGTAAAAAAATAGAAAAGAAATCCTCGCGGCAACCCTTTTAATTTGGTTAGAAATACCTATCATGCTGGCAATAAATGTGCGAATTAAATTAAAAAAAAACTTAAGTTTAGGTTTCCTCACGATATCGTCCTTCATAGCGACAGTGCCTACCAGCAGCTAAGTTACCTTTATTTTTTACAAAAATTCGAGCTCAAATATTCCTCACCTGTCCTTTGAATCCAGTTCTTCGCAAAAACTTCGTACCGCAGAAATGTCTGTTAGCAAATCGAGACTTCTTGATCATATCAAGCGGCACATTGCCTAATGTACACATTTGTTTGTACAGAATATCGTTGTTGTACCCCCCTGGCAATAGTTTCTGGTTAACGGCCATTTCGTAGAGCACTAGAGCTGTTGACCACACGTCCATTTCGAAACCAGCTGGATATCCTAATATCACTTCAGGCGCTCTGTAGTTCGCAGTTCCAGTATAAGGTAGAACGCTCATTTGGTTTGCGTAGCACAGATTGTCAAATCCACAAAGTTTTAATGTATTATTAAAACTGTTTATTAATACGTGCTTCGGCTTAATATCTGGAAAATATATTATTCATTTGTTTAATTAAGATAACTCCTTAAAAAATATTTTTTGCACATTTTTGGTATGGGAACATGCGAGTTTATGGAATGTGGAAATGTTTGTAGTTAGAACCTGCAAATAATTCAATTTACCATATTAATTTTATTTTTTTGCTTTAAAGGCAATGTAGTAACAGTAGATGTGCAATTTTAGAACTTAGAATATGCCAGATGGAATGGATGGATCAAGATTGAGATCGATCTTGAGTGAAGCTTTTAGTTTAGTGCCGATCTCAATCTTGAGTTTACTTTATTTTTACGGCCATTAGTGTCTTACGGAAACCAGCTTATCGTTAGTCAAACGTTACAATTGGTAGTGATAACTTATCATTAGGTGACCTACATGCTCATACTTTTATATGAATAAAAAAAGATAATGTTACCTGAATGAACCATATTATAACTTTTTAAAACCATTACAGCTGTCACTAACTGTCGCGCATAATCTTGAATTTGATCTATGAAAAATGGCTTCTTGGCTTCATTTAATACTTCTGTTAGATTGTTTGGATAGTAATCCATTAGAATATACCAATCATTGGCGAAATTGAAAGCGCTTACTAAATATATGGTAAATAAATTATTCTTGGGTACGTTATTTTGGAGAGAGTATAACATTTGCTTCTTTTTCATATCCATAGTATGGTTGGGACTGAAAAAAAACGAATGATATTAAATGTTTTAAAGTGATACGATCATTTTAATGTGATACGAAGTAGAGATACTTTACTTTAACGATTTCAGGGCGTAGAAGTTTCCATTAGGATGTTTACATTTGAAAATATTGGAGAATTTCCCCTGGTGAATTATTGTTGTTATAGAATATTTTGTGCCCAAGTATGCAAACATTCTTTGTTCTAGCTTTTCTATGTTTTCTACTTTTGTATTAGACTTTGAGCCAGGATATGATTTGGCTGGTTTTTCTTTCTTTCCATCATTTCTTAATGTGCTAGTTTCGGGCGAAAAATCGTAAGTTACCACGTTTTCGTTACTTTGTAAACAGTCATTAACACGTTTCTCCACATTTTTTTTAACGTTCGTGTCTTTAGTGGCTTTATCTTTCTCTTGGAGTTGTAGTTTGGGACTCTCGTTTTCATGTATCGTGTTAACAGGAACTGCTTTCTCTGAATCTCCGTTTTTTTCCTTTTCCTTGTTCGGATTACTTGACTTAATGTGGCTTTGACTATCTTCATTTTTAGCATCTTTTAATGTATCAGTTTTTTTGGAAGTACTATTCAACTTCCAAGGATCTTTGTCGTTTTTTGCCTTCTCTCTATTATTTGTGTTTCTATTGTTTTGTAGATTAATAATTTCTTTAAGTCCATCGATTATTCTTCCACTTTGATTGTTATCAGTGTTCGTAGTCTGTTTCTTTTTAATAGTTGTTTGAAGTTCTTCATTGCTAACTTTGAATTGCACTTTCTTTTGGGTGTCAAAAGTTTCATTATAATTTATTTCACCGTTGTCAGAAAGGGGAATTTGTATGATATCTGAGTTTTCAGCGAACTTTAAAACGTTATAGGAGATATTATCAACTTTTTCCTTTCTAAAGTTAACAACCTTTACGTCAGAGACTGCATGAGTCGCCTCGCTTCTTCTGTCCTCTTTTATTTTATCATAGCATTCTTCGTGTTTAGTTTCAGTTTCTTTAATATTTTGGTTTAATTTTATATTTTCAACTTCTGCGTCAAACGAGTTGTTATTAATGATTTGATTACTAGCATTGGCTTCGACTGTCTTCTTATTATTTACTTTATCATCATCAAAAGTATTTTGTTCATAAATAAATTTGTTTCCAAAATCGGTTTGACTATTACCACTTGAGGTCTCTATTAGATTCCACAAATCCTCAGACTTTTTAGGTGAAATGCTTTCTTTTATATCAGGTAATATTTCTATATCCATTTCCTCTTTAATTTTTATGCCTTCCATTTGTTCACTGTTTGAGATTACCTCAGTTTTACCCTGAGATGGTTGATAATCTAACATGTTATAGCTTTCAGAGCATGAATTAATTTGTGTATTCCTACTGAAAAAGAAATTAGTGATAATAAAGTAATCAAATGGATATAGGAAAAATAAAAACGGATTAGTAGATTGGCCTACCTAAGGTTAAAAACAACATAATTTAATTTGATTTCCAAACCTCCTACTGCGTCATCTCTTTTTATTTAATTTTTTTTCAATATATCTGGTTCCCTCTGTAGCATTTAGCTCAGTCTGTTCTATAATGATGACAAAATCATAGAATATTTATAATTTACTAATAACTATAAGCGTACCTGCAAATTAATTCTGTGGTGCCTTCGATGGATTGATTAATTAAGTCATCATCCTCTTCGCCTTTTAATATTTTAATTAAGTCTAATGCATCATGGTCGTAAGAATTAGAAGAATTTTTACTGTTATGATTCGTATTTTCTGTAAGAGATGTTTCAGTATGCCATTTTTTCGTTTCTTGATCGCATATGTCTAAACTTTCAACAATTTCATCAACGTTAAAATCATTGAGGAAATCAAGATCTACGTTAGGTGCTGCTAAAACTGACTTGTCTTTATTGCTTTCATGGCTCCTATAAGGTAAATTTTGTCTGTTGTTACATACTACATTTATCACAAGTTTAATTTTTCTATATTTTTTAGTCTTAATGGATTGTTTTTTCATAGGAGATTTGACTGCTGTTTTTAGTTTAGTTTTAAGCTCTGAATCTGATTTCTTTCTCGATAATATTGTTTTTGTACTTTTGTGTGAATCTCTCCCATTGTTAGCTGTTTTCTTTTCATCATTATTGTTAGTCTTTCTTGAAGCCGATAGTTTATTTAAATCATGGATATCATATTTTTTTGTTACCTTTACTACACTTTTTACAGATGTCACTTGTCCAATTGAACATGGCTGTATTTTTGGTGTCTTTTTTAAATTATTCTTTACATAACTTGTCGAATCTTTGGACTTTTCTGTGTATTTTTCGTCTCGTTTCAATTTATTGTTAGCACTGTCTTTTAATTCGTCTTTTTTATAATTTGATTTTTTTGCAGAATGGGACTGAGAATTCGATTTTTTACATTTATTTTGAATATGTTGTTTATGCAATAATTCAGAAGGGATTGTTGATGTTTTAGAATTCGTGTGTTTTTGAACTACTTTTACTTTTTCCTCACACTTTTTGGATAAACTTCGTGTCGATGTGCATCGAGAGCAGTCACCTATTGGTTGCTTTAACAGTTTACTTTTTATTGTATTATCAGATTTTCGTTTTATAGACGCTGTAATATTATTTTTGTTTTTATCCGTACTCGAAAATGTTGTACTAGTAGAATTATTTTTAGCACTTCTGTTATATTTTAGCGCAGTGGTAATTAAGCTTTCGTTTTGTAATTGTGTTTTATCTGTTTGCTTTTTTATATGTTGTATTGTTTGTTTTGATTCTTGGTAACAATTTTCTACTTTTGCTTTGATTACGATATTTGTTTTATTAGATACATCATGTTTTTCAGATTTGGTATTTGTAATACAATTGGGATTTTTCATGGCGTCAGAAGTCATTGCACCCAGAGAATTTTTGACAGTAACACATCTTTGAGATGCACTTTTTCGTGGTATCTTCTGTTGCTGTAAGTAAAGCATATTATATGTTTAAAAATGCACGTTTAAGTACGTGTAAAGCAAGTTAAGTTCACATCCACTTCAAATTTTACATGCATATTTGCAATTACACTTGCACAAATAGTGAACGAAAATATATATTAGGAAAATTATTATTTCGCTCTTAACGTGATGGACTATGCCATAAATTTTAGGACTACTGATGCCAAAATAAAAACTGACTTGCATGTTTCGTATTGTATTAAAATATCCATAATATCATATTATATGCGATAATAAATACAGACTTCATTGATACATTTTACCTATAGGATTTATCTTAAGGGGTACGAAAGTTGATATAGACATGTATTCGTTGCATGTATATTTATAATTAATTTCCACACATAAAAATAAAGGGTTCCGCACAGATAGTCTCTTCATTAAATGTGAGAAGTGCACGATTTGCGTTACGTGGAAATCGTGCACTTCTCAGAATTAGTACTTCGCAAATATTCTCGGGAACGTGAAATGTTGCGAAGTAAATTTGAACTAACTTTGTGAAAGATGGTGTATCTGATAGCGAAGCCTTTTTTTTATTCCAAAAATACCTTTAATGTCCTCGTTATAGTAACTGCACTAATGTTTTTTTTCACTAGTTATTAGGTAGTTATTAATTTACAGTTATCGTATGTTTACAGCAGTTACTTTCCAATAAAATATCTTTGAATTGTCTCTAAATAACTGCGTGTTAGAAGTACCTACAATTTTTTTACACCTTTAGCATAAATTTTGGGCCGACACAAATCACATGTTGCCTACTAAACGTCGACTTACGTTTATGCTAACTATACATATCATCACTCCCTTTTGTAATGATAACCTCACGATTTCCTTCGCCGAAAAGCAAGTGATAGATACTAAAGATAATTAATTTTCGATACGCACAGTATTTCGTGCGTGATTTCAGATGTGATGTAGTGGTGTGCGATGCCCGAGATATAAAACCCAGATCATCAATATCTAGACGCCTACGCTCACTGAATATATCATTAAGAGGGCGATGCGTGAAATGGACTCCCTTGATGTTTTAGCGGCCACTTACGAATTATTAAAATATCAATTCTATACACAAAACCGAATTAGTCGAACGCAAGACGTCAGTTGCAGTGTAAGCAACATACATATAGAAATTAGTAAACTATGCTTACCTTATTGTACGTTTGATAGTTCTGAAGCACTCTAAGGTTAATATTTTGATAGAAAAATGGTCCAAAATCGTTAATTTGTTACATTTGAATCGATATTAATAACAAACTTTAATCATGTACGTTTTGGACTGATTTTAAAGGCATACATTTAATGAGAAGTTTTCTTTATTTCTATGTCCAGAATTGATATTGTAATGTTGCGTAGTAGCCACCCAAAAACACTCACTGGTATCTTCCCATACTAAAATGAACATTGTCCTTTATTATATAAAAGTTAAAATTAAGATTGCGTATTCATGTAAATTACATTAGGTTTGGTAACATTCATACAAGCTTCATTGACATTCATATTAAAATGATGAGTAAGCGCATTTAAAAAATTGCGGCCATTGCAGTATGAAATGTTAAATTAATTGCGTGGTGGTGTTATACTGTTAAATAATAAGGGTATATATGGGTATATGTGTATGCATAAAAACCGGAAAACTTTATCACAAATAATTCTGTGAAATATTTGTTATGGTTCTGGGTGCTTGTGCAAGTCAAGATGGCAAGGATTTATTTTAAAATATATAAATTACATATCCGTGCGATATTTCATTAATATCAACCCGGTAGTCTCGGAAATTAGCCCGGACAAATATCGTGACACGAGATTTTTATATATAAAGATTAACCCTCGAAACGTTATTAAAAAGCGTAAGGACTTTCGTTTAATATCGATGTACTCGTCTTTTTTATTAATATTCAATATTTTCATTTAAATTACAAAACTGCAACCTCAGCGTTTTAGTAACAAGATATTATATATAAGTAACTAGCTGTTGACCGCGACTTAATCCACGTGGTTATGAAGACCACTTTTAGTAACGAATCAACCCCAAAAACAACCCCTTAGGCATCTTCGCAACTTCCCGTCTCAGTGAGCACCAACGTCCTAAAAAGAATCTCTTTGCAAAATTTGAAAGTCCTAGCACTTGTAGTTTCTGACATTTCGTGATGAGTGATCTTTCGCTTATATATACATAGATAAATTATAGCGATGTCTTTAGCCTTTGCGATAAATGTTATATTGTAAACATACCTAATGCATAATGTGCGTTTTTCTTTCGTTTGCAATTTACATGTACCTACTTTATTGTGCAACCTCTTTATGCGAAAGTTTTCGAACATGTGACAATAAAATTGACTTACCCAAATAGATTTTGAGTCCAATCCAATGCTTTGCAAATAATTCGAAGCCCAGCTGGCTTTTTTCGTTGTGCTTTTAGACGAATTTGATTTTTTTTCGGTATTTATACCTTCAAGTGTATTTGGAACATGCGATTTTGGTTGCTCTAGTAAGGATTTCTTTTTATCGCAAATTGCGGTATCAACTATAGGTACTAATATGTTGTTGCCGATTTTTCGCCGTTTTGGCGAGGGAGGGTTACATAAAGACATGTTTGGTACGATAACAATATTGGGACTTTTGTACTGCGAAAAATATGATGCCGTATTCATGCCGAAACTGTAACAAAGTTATATTACACTCAGTATTCATAACAGTGCTCAAATTACTTAAACATATTGTTTTTCCACAAAATTATCGCATTTATTTGACAAATACGACCGTATTCCTTTGTTTTTGACTTTTCCTTTAGTCGAGATAGGTTAGTAATAAAACAAATTCGTTACGATAATACCAGTAATTTGAATTACAAAATCGAATTCGTATTGTAAATCGCTAAATAATATTGTAATTTGTTTACATTTAATTTATGTATCTACTAATCTTTTTTATAAACTTACCTATACACACACGACAAGCACGCGTACACTGACCGGCATCGAAAGACAAAAACCTCAAGTCTAGCGCCATTGTAAAAAATACAAACTCGACAAAAGTCAGGCTAAATTGACAAAAATGAAATGTCGGCAGATAATAATTCATATTGACAATTGAAATTAATTAACGATTTGGATACTCGTACTCGTCAAATTAATTATATTAAGTGTGCACCAGATTACCAATATATATTACCTATTATTATATACTTTTGATTGTAATTTGTAATTCAGTTGAATATCCAAAAATATACGTATTTTTAGATGATTACCAAATGTTATATTACTATATACAACGTATTTGAAGCAGTATTTATCATAATAGTGTACCACGTTCTAGGTACATTTTAAACTTTTTGATGTGAAACATCTAATGTGCTGAATCACACTCGATTTTGGCATGGCGACACTCCTCTGCGCCGCTCCTCCACTCAATCTTGCCGATCTTCCGCACTGAGAGACAACGTTAGATAATATTTTGTACCACCAAGAGCTTTCTGTAGAAATATGTGAAATCTACATAATTTCCTCTAATAAACCGTCCATCCACGCTTATTTTCTAAATAAAATAGTGTCGATGTTCCTCATCTGCTGCCCGAGACGCGCAGTTTTTTTTCTCCATTACAATATACGACAGCCGACGAGCGCTGTACCCATTATAAATGACGAGCGCTGTACCCATTATAAATGGGTACAGCGCTCGTCGGTTGCTACCGCGGCGGATTTCAGTTCAGTCTTTTCATTCTGACAATTCTTCAGATTCTTTCTTCTGACAAAGAAGCGAATTATGAAAAGACTGAACTTATCGGAAAGCTTCCACTTAACAAAAAATGACATTTAACTGAGCGTCATAATCTGATTATCCTTTATTAATACAAATGTAATGTCACTATTTATACCCGGACGAATAATTATTAATTATTTACTATTGATACAGTACCTGTAATTATTTACTATGGATGTCTGGTGGCAGAACTCATGTAGTTCAACCGGGGAGGTCCACCCGGAGGGGAACCATCGCCACCCTCATAATCCTCCGTGAAACAATTTATTGTGTTTCGGTTTGGAGAGGCGTGGTTGACAGCTATACTTAAAAACGAGGCGAACATCTTAGTCCTCACGGGTAGTAACGCATTTGTGGTCAACCTGGGGTCAATCATACTTAAGGATGATTATTGATGTCCATGGGCGGCAGTGACCACTTACAATCAGGTATTGTTTTATTTCCAAAACTAACATTTACCAACCGTCATTGGTAAATCTTAGAATTCCTCAGACTCTAATGGTGAAAGCCCGAAAAATCATTTATTTTTTATGAAATCCGTACATTTACCAATTATGGGCTTTTACATTAACATATTCACTGCTTACATAGTTAATTCGTTAATCCCTTAAAAATGGACATTTAAAAAAAATAGTATAGTAACATAAATCTTTATTTATCTGCACATATTTCCAACAACATATAGATAAAACAGTACATTTTCTTTTTTCAATAACAATACATTTTTCACAAATTTTAGATCACTAAATTAAATAAATATCTATTTTCTTTTAATTTTCCATTTTTCCAACATGTAGAGAAAACAGTACATTAAATTTTTCCAAAACATATAGAAAGTAGTAAATAATGTAATTCAGTATCTATCTTAATTATTAATTTTTACAACAATATGTGAAATATATCAACATTTTTTTCCAAAAACATGTAGGTAGGTAGTATTTTACGTTATTCAATGATTTAATAGACAAAGTAGCAAAGTAGCACTATCAAACTATTATCACATAATTGTCTAGTATGTGTGTAATAGACATTGAAGTAAATATTTAACATTTGAAACAAACAAATAAACAAACAAACAAAATTTGAAAAATTCAGCCTTCCTTCTAGCCCCTTAGCCCCCTAGCTTAGAATGTAAAAGAACTCGTTTACATTTTAAACAAAATCTCTCTGAAGACTTCTCTGAAAATTCAGTTGATGATACTGACATAGAAAGTCAGGATTTTTATATATAATATTTATATATAATAGGAAATTTAGTGAAAGGTATAATATGTAGTTAGGTATGGTAGGTAAAATAGGAAAAGTAGTAACATTATGAGGCCTTGTTTCTGCAATTGATTTTAAAATGCTGGCCTTAAGAATCCAACATTTCAATTCAATAATCACACGAACAAATACTACTCCAACATATTTATAATTATATAATAATAACAAAAAGAATTGGTAGTGGAGCTCTACTCCATATTTGGTGCAAGACCTATAATGCAGAAATAGTTGTATAAAAAGGGTTACAAATAAAGTAATATTATCATGAAAATTCAAACACAATCATCAAAAATGAATTCATATGCTTGTGTTGAGATAGTGTTCCATAAATACCTTCCCAGATATTTCAAATATTGGTGACAAGCTATTACTTTTTTGACTTACAACGCTCGGTGTTATAGACCTAGGAGACTCAACGTGGTGTGGGCTATGCAATATTTGTCTCACATCTGCATTGCTACTCTCACTAAAAGTTCGAGAACTTATTGGAGAGAACATAGCATCTTTATGCTTAATTACTACAGTATCCATGGAGTGTATAGAACCATCAGGCGATCCAGTAGTCAAATTATTTTGTGTTCTGTTTTGAGGTTTAGTTGCATGTGAAGTAGATTTTTTTGTCTTGATTAAGTCTTTTTCATTCTTCATTCGCTAAAACAATCGTAGTATATAATCGAAACTTTAATTTAAGAATAATAAGTATATATAAACCTAACAGTTTAATTCAATATAGTCAGCCACTGATGTCTATGATCAATTTCAAATAGGATTAAATTACTACTATCCCCGATACAATGCCCTATCTCGAGTCTTCTTTATCACAACATTCAAACTTGAATGCGGTACGTACCATATTGAATATGGTATTCAGTATGGTAGGTGGTCATATATATTTATACAAGGGGCGACAACATCTTTGATCAGTTTCAAATAAAATAATAATAACAATGACTGTATGGACTATTATTCATGCACAATAATATCCAATCCAATCCAATCCAATTACTTCTAACAAAAGTTAACTGATGGGTAAAGAATATTATCAACAAGGTTTTTTACAGCTTTTACCAATTAAATAATAGATCATATAACATTATGTGTGTTATGTTCTACAAATAATATAATTAAATAAATTACCTGTCTGGTGTGCTTAATCAGGTCTTCAAGTTCATCGGAGTCACTTGAAGCTGTATTGAAATAATATGGACTGACTGGTTCATATGGGACACTGCTCGATTTAACTGTTATTGGGCTGGATAACTCACTTGAAGCAATCTGACTCTCATTATTATTATTTTGGTTTGTATAAGGTTGTTTCTCGACTTTCTGAAAATTGGATGGATTGATTTATTTATGTAAATGAATGTACATTTTATATTATAGTTATTACATAAGAGAATACTGCTATGATAATGTTATATGGTATGAAAGGAATTGATTATTATTTCCCAATTAAAGGAAATACTGAAGTAATCTGAATGGTGCAGGATCCGCAGTGAAAGGGACACATTAGTAAGCTGTCAGATTCAATAGCAAAACAAAATTAATCAAAACTACTTTTTTTTAGTATACCCACTAGAGGGTAAAAGACTTATTAACAGATTGTTAGACTATTTTATAGCTGGCTTTTTCTGTCAGACTATCTAAGCTAAAATAGTTATTTTATGCTGATGAAATAAATGAAATAATATGGTACTGTAATTATATTTATACCATATACATATTTTCTTGATTATAGTACCAATGTGCTTTTGATATACTTCACTTTAGTACTTTGAATTGGAAATTATTATATTCCCGCTTAGATAGGAGAGATGACAAATCTGTGAACAATCTTTGATTAGGATTAAAAATTTAATTAATATACATTTAAGATGTATTTATGTGCATATATTGCAATGACTGATATAAATGAAATACTTCTATATCCACTTAAGTATCAAATGTTTCTTAATCACAAGAAAAACTTAAATAAACTATAATACCACTGCTGAAGCTCCATTTTCTGTATATTTAGTATTTTTAGAAGTCATTCTGTGATAATATTGTGCACTTCTACATCTCTTGCGATAACAATATGGCACGGAGCGTTCTACAGTCATTCGGGTCAGTTGTACTTTTCTGATGCATTCTATTTTCCTTTTTGTCTTTTTCTTGGGTTTACCACCTTCCTCCTCATTTCCTTGTGTTTCAGAGTCACTCAGAACAATGACATCTTGTCTGCATATTGTTAATTTGCTTAGCTCCATAGTCCAAGTTGGTTAAGGTTTAGCTCATAAACTCCTTCACGTAGGTCTTTAATTACAAAAGAATCTGGTAAAACTTCTTGACCAATAATAAAGTTTGAAATTGGAATTAGCTGTTCTACTTTTACTGTAAAATTGTGCGCATACAGAATATTCTATGATAAGAAGGAAGTCCAACATTAGACTAGCTTGATCATTTATACATATTAATCACAAAATTATAACAAGTCATCATGTCTATAAATGATGTAAAATACAATTCCTATCTACATTTATAGAGGTTTCATTTTACCCTTACTACTGATTTATTGCAATAGGTAACAACTATACTAAAATAAAATGCTAAACAGCATTATTTTTACTTGTTGCCAATACTTATCAAGTATAGAAGCCTCATATTTGAAAATCTTGAAACAACAAATGTGTCTATGACTAAAGTTTAAAAAGTAATCACTTACAATTTAAGTTTACACCCTTCTTTTATTTTTATTCAATCGAAACACGGAAAGCTTTCAATACGTAGATAGCCGGTAAATAAATACCTACGCCCCGTTTACACGAGGCGTTCGTAGGTTGGGATAATCAATGCACTCAATGTCATCCTACATCGTTTACGAACTAAATGTATTATCAATCTATTTTCACAGGTATAAACGCACCTCGTCCTGAACTAGTTTCGTTAAAATCGTACTTGTAGGTACTTTTTTCAGATCATTTACATCGCGGCGATCAAATCTTATTCAGTATCCAAAATTGAATTTCAAATATATACACAGACATCGAAATAGACACATCCTATGCCTACGGAATTAGTACAAACTTGAACTTTTAGTAAAAAATCTAAACTACGCGCCGCGCCGCCGCCCGGTCAATCTACCCTTCAAAAAATGACGTTTTATTTTTAGACATTTGAGTTGACGTTTCGATTTATTTAGTTTTTACATTCTGCATTGAATTCTCTAAAATATATAAAAAAAACATTATGTATTTTCCGCTGAATGACATCGCATATGTATGCGAGGCTATGCTTTATTTTTCATATTTTATATAATATGAAACATTAAGCTATAAATTTTATATTGTATCAAAGTATAAAAATATTCCAATTCCTAGAATTTTCAATAACTCAACACCGTATATCTAAATTGTCAGTACCTAGGACGTATGTAAGCAACTACTACATACTTGAATTTTGCCGCCATTACACAAAACTATTTATTAAGCATAGTCGAAATCTTTATTTTTATTAAAAAAACTGGCTTCTACCAAATATATTATTTACATTTTTGCCGGTACAATAATTGAGAAGTCAGTAAACTATTGTTAAACGTGTATTGTTATGATCAAGGGCGGTGATAGACTCGCTGAATGCGTCCTTGACTCCTTGCCCTTGCAATCACGTGTCGGGAGTGCATTTATACTGCGCAGGTTCACCCCAGCTCCCCGCAGTCCTCCCGTGATTCGTAATCAATAAACAGTTACCAGTATTCTATCAACTATGTTATTACAGGGAACCTACCTTCACAGCGAGCGCGTATAACACAATTAACACTCAATTAGATGCAAGATATAAATTATGTAGAATGGCTTTTTAACTTGTTACTCTCAGCAACTACCACCTGTTTGTAAGGTTTATAGGGTAATAAAATGTACGCTGTTCGCTATTGTATGCATTAAATTAATAAAACTTTTGTAGATGTAGACGGGATGGTTTCATATTACATACTATATTCAGTTCTCATTATTATAAGAACGATAAGACGGAGCTGTGTCAGGTTAACAAAACAAAAGCTAGCAACGTGTGCCACCTTAGGTACATAGGGCTCCGTAGAAAATGGCAAATATAAATAAATCAGCTAAGTGCTGACTGCCTCCTTGTATTTTTATTGTATGTTCGCGCATAACATAAAAAATATCATAATGAACTAATCAATATGATATTTTTTTGATAATTCTTTCTTATACTGGTTCAGTACAGCGTGGAAGATGTACCATTTTTTAAATAAATTGATTTCGCGTTTGTGTTTTAAAGTCGATTCTTTTTTTGTAAAAAAAAAAATTAAATTTCGTATCGATTGTTTGTTTATGTGCGTATAACGCGATATTTACGGCATTTTAAAATGCTTAAAATCGTGGTTAGTTCTCAATATATATTTATATTTTAATGGGAATTTTTTTTTTAATGGGAATTTTAATGGGAATTAATAGATAATGAAAATATTCTAGTTTTTTTTTTATGAACAGGTCGTGAAAATTATGCGACATAGATTTTCAACGGACGTGTTATGTCATAATAAAATTATAATATTTATAGGTTATAGCTACTAGAGTTTCATATTTTTATCTTTGACGATGACAAAACTTCAAAAAAAATTTCATGCCTTATTTCAACCCTTTTAAGCTTATTTTGAAGATTCATACTATCCTATGTTCTTTTCTAAGGTTCGCTCTATTTGTATACCAAATTTCATTACAAATGGTTCAGTAGTTTTGGCGTGTAAGCGTAACAAACTAACTTACATTCACATTTATAATATTAATTATTTAATATGGACATGGATGTACCTCGACAAATTTGTATGACATGTCTGGAGCTGTACCGAGAAATGTATGTAATTCGACGTCGCAGGTTACAGATTACAAAATGTAACTGGAACTAGCTAGTCCATCGGACGATTCTCACGGGTACTCTCATTTCATACTTCGGGGAGCTGTCTTTCTTTGCATAAGTAATTTAATACATATAAAAATGTCATGTCACGGAATTTGTTATCGAACTCCTCCGAATCGATTTGACTGATTTTTATAATTTTTTTGTGTATATTTGGTGAAATGTTTTGGTATATTGTGTGGATGAAATATCCTTGATGACCTATTCTCATACCAGAGAATACGTAGATCACCCAGGAATATTTTACGTCAAAAAATGGCGTCAAAATATAGCCACCAAATTTTACTCTGTAACCTTTACCGGGTAATATACACCGTTTACCGGGTAATATACTACACCTACTGTGCTTATTACTGTGCTAATTAATATTAAAATTACGTTGCCGCTATAACAAGAAATATAAAAATAAAAAAGTATTTTTCATAATGAATGCATTTAACTTTGGACTTCGGAGGCACACCAGAGAACTCGGTTGTGTTAGGTTGTTTTTTTTTACATCTAAACCTAGAGATAAGGCAGACGGGCTGCCTGTTGGTAAATAGTCACCGTCGCCTATGGACATTGTAGCACAACAGCACAAGAGGGACGACAAGAGGGAGATTAATTTAAACGGTGATTTATTATTGCTGTTATGATAAATAATAAAATTAATTGTTTTTGTATTAATTGTATTTTTAAAAATACTTTCACGCAATCTTATTCAAGGAATTACGTATAAATCTTCATTGAAATTGTTAAAAATGTTAAAAAACACTATTGGAACGAAATTCTTCGCCTGCAGACCCGACACATTTATCCGCTCGTTCTTCTTATTTTTCTTAATAATAGGGCGTGTAACTTGGTAATACTCATAACTTCGCAAACAACCTAGTCTGAAATCTAAATCCATAATTGCCGTTTGTCTTGCAGGGATCGAACTCTGGAACTTCTGTTATGCGTCACATACATACATACTATACATTTATATCTATACCTATGTCATAAATAATGTCTAATAATATTATAATTGGTGTTGCGATTTGCTAGTTTCGGCAATAGCTAGTAGAATTATAAAATATTTATTAATGGGCATATATTCATTATATATTAAATATTCATTAAAAAAATGATTATATCCCAAACATTTGATAGGTTTGGAATATAATTAATTTATTAATAAATCAATTAATTTAACTGATTAAAAATAAAATTCTCTAATCTCCATATCCGTTTATTCTTATTATTAAAATCAATAATACATTTTAAAGTAATCCACTGCCCTATTTTTTACTTAAAACAAATGCTTAACTTCACATCTGTCTGTTCTCATTCAATGAAAACAATAATAAATCATTGACGTTATCCATTGCTCCCTCTACACTATTTGGTCTCTGACAGTTTAATTACAACTGGCAATGAGCAACGATTCACTTTCGTAAGTGAAAGGCGTCGTGACGTCGTCGATCTTCGTTGTTGTCATACACGACGTTGTCCACGTAACAAAAACGTTGCATTAACTTAGTACAAACTACATTGATAAACTATACGCACGTGTGTGTAGATATAGTAGATATATAGTGTGTGTAGGCTAGGTTGACAGGTAGGTTTTTTTAGTAATACGTATATACTAATAACATTGCGGTGATTTCATAAAATTAAAAATTAAATTATAATTTTAATGAGTTACTACATTTTACTCTCCATATGGTTCATAAAATGATTTGTAAGTTATTCAATATTACGTGAATAGTTTTTAAATAGAATATCGGTATGTACCATATCTTTTATTTTATTATCATGTATGTTTTATAAATTAAATATTTGATGTGGAGATGGAAAATAAATATAAATAGATAATAGATACAGATGTAAATAATCAGTGGTTCCGCACCTTACTATATTTGTTTGAAAACTTATAGAAATACATAACAAAAGTATCTTTAATTTTTAATTTTTGTTATTGCCGCTATGGTGATACATATTCTGTGAAAATATCACGTGTCTACTTGCTAGGGTTTAAAAGATAAGCTGAAAACGCTGAAAAATAACGGTCTCTTGTATCGGGACACGACGGAAACATATTACTAAGACTTCTACGTCTACCAGTTAGAGTTAGATTTAGGAAACAAACATGCAGGTCCACCCCACATTTGTCATCAACGTCAAGTACAGGATTGAATGTGTAAATCTATATATATAAGGCAATACTGATTAACTGACTGACATATCAACGCAAAGCCGAAACTACTGAGCCTAGAAACTTGAAATTTGGTACAGGGGTTCCTTTCATGATCTAAGTGAGCACCAAGAAAGGATTTTTTTAGAAATTCTACCCCTAAGGGTTTTCGACTTCTACGCGGATGAAGTCGCGAGCAAAAGCTAGTAATATATAGTGGGCCATCACGCCTCTCCAAACCGAATCTCGAAAATTGCTTTATGGATGAATATAAGGGTGTTCGTGGTATCTTCCTAGTCAAACTATAGGATTCTGGCATTTTAGAGTTAATTCATTAGGAACAAGATTTGCAATACTTGCATCCTTTACAGCCGAAACCCGTTCAATCAACGCAAGCGAAGCAGCCAGCCCCTGCTGCAGCTAAATCGGCTCCTTCGGGCAATACAGCCAAGCTGAACGAAGACATCACCAAGCAGGGCGAGCTGGTCCGTTCCCTGAAGGCCGCTAAGGCCGAGAAGCCCAAAATTGACGAGGCGGTCAAAGCGCTTTTGGATTTGAAGGCAAAGTACAAGGCGGCTACTGGACAGGTCAGTATTTTAAGAATCTATATCCCGATGTGAACTACATAGTTCAAAACAATAGGGAATAGATATTTTAATAAAATACAGAACCTATTAATTTCGTCGTGTTTTTTTTCTTTTTATTAAAAAAAAGGCACTTCATAAGTATGAAACAAAGTTATGTCTCGCGTTTATAACCCCCAAAAGGCATGACTACTATAAAAGGCATTCCTTATGATAGGTCAAACGTTTTTTACAAGAAGAAATGGATATATGCTGTCGATAATTAAGGCTGATAGAACTGTAGTGATCTAACTGCATTTCAATTATTTTGACCTATTTGCACTTTCATTGTACAATGATAGTAATTTAAAATAACAAAAGAATGTAAAAATGTATATATAATTAACGAATAAAATCAACTTTCTGAAATTTAAGGCAACTGCGCGTTTTGTATTTTTAATTACGAAAATGCAAATACTTCAAATTTTGCTAGAATACAGTTGGGCCACTTTGATTCTAGCAACCTAAATTATATAACATTTTAAAATCGTTGTATGTAATAAAATATACACAATACTGTTGTAAAACACTCAGGAGTGGAAGCCAGGAGCGACTCCAGCAGCAACAGCAGCTCCAGCCAAACCCGTTGCAGCTTCAGGCGACGCAGGGTCGTTGAACGAAGCGATCATCAAACAAGGCGACCTCGTGCGGTCGCTCAAGGCAGCTAAGGCTGAAAAAGGCCAGGTTGATGAGGCCGTGAAATCTCTGTTGGACCTCAAAGCCAAGTACAAAGCTGCTACTGGGCAGGTGAGTAGATCTATAAGTAGATTTGTTGATCAATTACTACTGGAACATTGAATGAGGCATGGATTTTGAAAGAAGCGATCACTAAACAAGGCAATCTTGTGCGATCGCTCAAGGCAGCTAAGGCCAGTTGTAGGTGGAGTAGATTCCCTTATATTCTAACTGTATAATATCAACTAAAATATATTGTAGTACAACGCCACCTGCTGAAGAAACCAATCGTATGACATGGGGTTTTTCAAAAAAGGTGTGAAAAGGACTGTCCTCCAAAACTAGCAATGCATTGGCGGTCCCTCTCGTGCTGCAAATGTCCATAGGCGGTGAATACTTACCATCAGCTAGTCCGTCTGCATTATCGCGAAGTTAAGACATGTAAAAAACAAAAAAACGTAAATTAATAACGGAATATAGCGTTAAAGACGTAGTATTGGTTGAAAGAAAAACTGCGCCCGCGTGGTGCATGGTGCGTGGTGCGTGGTAGTGGTGCATGGAATATGGACCGCGTTCATATTATATTATATAATTCTGAAATAAAAGTAGCCTAAGTTACTCCTTATTTCAATCGGTCCAGCCGTTCCAAAGATTAACCGGAACTACCAGACAGACGGACAGACAGAAAATTGTAAAAAAAATTATTTTGGTATATGAACCATGTTTACATACATACATAGGCATTTAGTAGAAAGCAGCATTAGTAAAAAGCAGTTATTTTAATATTACAAACAGACCTTGTGTTCTACCGCCATTGCCAGGTGGTAGAACTCGTTTAGTTCGACCGGGGAGGTACCACCGCCACCCTCATAATCCTC
>DWNR01000292.1:0-21714 GCA_018250455.1 Polygonus leo | reverse complement strand
ATACAAGACACCTAACATATGACTTGAGTGATAAACTTTGATCCATTATAAACCTATGTTTGTCTGATGAGTTTTAACACTTAAACATTTAAAATTCCTGAGCGCAAAATAATTAATGTTTATTTCACCCGTGATACATACCTAAACTAACCACTTGTACTTTCAAAAGAACATTTACATTAGCCAAGTACATTGTTATTGAATGAAATATCTGAGCATTTATGATTTTAAAGCTATTTCTAAAAGGAAAGATAACATAAGTGCTTATAAAATGGAGCAGAATCCGAGAATACACGCAGTTTAATAAAATAACAAAGAAACGAGAAGCGCCATGAGTAACAAAAAGTACAACAAAGAACACGTTGCATTTTCTACGACGTGAAATGCAAGTATATTTTCCCGAACTCTTTCATTTTGTAGCTCGTGTCGAAACGCCAAGTATTATTTTGAATTCCTTTTCGTAAGTAACTTTGTAGTTTCCGTCTGATTAACACTGCAGTCGTGTCGTATTATGCTAATTTATTTATTCATACCGCATTAACTAACACACAGTAGAGATAAATTCATTATTGTGACGTTTATTGTAAGATTTTACAGTACATTACATTTTAGATTGAGAAGACTATAAATGACTATATTAATCAGGATTATTTTGTTATAATAATGACAGTTACTCTATCTACGAAGAAACTTAATGTACATACATAGTCTTGCACTATTAAGTTTAATAGCAACAGTAACTATTTGGGTTTTTCGAAAACACCATACTGCTACCATACACATGAGGGTTAAAATGCAAAAATTATTATTTTTCAACATAAGTTATCCGTTTGATTACTTAAGCCCCTCCTCGTATAAAATGTTAGCAACGGTTGTACAAACTATTGTCAAAGTACCAGGGGAGCAGGAAACGCGAGGAGCGGAGCGCCGCAAATGAAGCGGAATCCGCGTCGGGGAATAATTTCCTCGGGCGCAGCCAGCGGCGGCGCGACAACGGATTGAATAAAGTTTCGTACCGCGTTAATTGCCACCAGAGGCTCCGAGCACGCCAGGCACGTCTATAATGAGACGGCTTCTTTAATGAAAATACCGACTGCATGCTCGCGCTTCGACGGTTCGACCATACTGAGCCGCTACTTAAAGTGCCGAAACTGGAATCCCGATTTAAAGGACCGTCATTTTTTTGATCGATCAATCCATATACATTCGTTTACGATTTTTGCAACATTTGTGGCATCCGACGAACGTTTTTGTCGTTTATTGTGCAAGACGATGTTAATTAATTTCTCCGAAATAAACACAATTTCGTGACAATTTTATTTCGGTTGGTCGTTGAGTTAATCGCACCGTGATCACAGTTTCAACAGCAAATTGACGTAGAAATGTCGGTGCGGGGGCGAATGCGTTCGGCGGATTCGGTCGGCTGACTGCAGCGGAGCAACACGCTCGTAATAATTACACAGATTGGCAGATAGATAATTGAAATCGCGTGAATAATCACCCGAGATGCGGCAACTGCCCGCGAACACGTCACATCGCGTGTGGCGAATGATTAAGGTGCCTAAAAAATATGTATGTTCGTAAAGATATCGAGACGTATGCTTCTCGGAACTGGATCCGAGGCGCAACGTACCGTGGCATGACTCGCCTTCGAGTGCTACAAAAAAACACACGATCAATGTCATCCGGTTTATTGTAATGTCTAATCACGAGTAATGAGCTAATCGGAATTGAATTGCTTTTATCTATACACTCGTTACTGTGGAAATGTTTGCTGTTTGGAGTGACTGACATATTATTATTGGATACAAGTGCCACTCCAAATCATGAATTATTCGAAGACCTTGGCTGGGTCACGTACGGGTAATAGACTTATGGATATGTGGCTGTTTTGTTACATTACGGCTACGCTCACTTGTTATTGAAATTATACACTTTGTTTTTCTACTCTACTTATCGTATCCCTGGTTATAAGTGTACAATAGAGTTAATTATCTGTAGATTATGCACGTTAGCTTATACAAAAGGTAATATTACTCATATTATAGCTTAAAATATAAAAATAAATAATCACAGAGAGAACGTTATTAGTAGCGTAACTCAACCATTCTATGAAGATGATCTTACGGTATTTTTCTAGCAAATTCTTACAAAAAATATCGTGTTACCGCAACCATAAACTTTATAGCATGACTGTGTAAATAGTATATGTACAATTGTCAATAAATGGCTTTATAATAGCGAATACCGGTACTCAAGAACTGTGCGATGTTTTTAATGCATGTTTTCACACCAAGAATAAAAACATAAATCTCTATTCTCCGTGTTTATATAACGTTTAGTACTTGTTTATTATAATTAGATAATAAAAATATTTTTTTTGCGTTTATTTATGTGGAACATAGGAGTAGTTTAAATACATTAAATTAAAATTTCGTTCATTAAAATTCATTATATTTCAGATAATAAAATAAACGACCTCAACCGAAATGAAATGTCAATCACGATAATCTCTATAGGCAGACGAGCTGGTATTTCATACCGTGAGAATTTTTGTGGATTCATATTGGAATGCCAAAAATATTGACATTCATTCGTATAAATTTGAATATGAATATGCATTGGAGCCGTCGATATTGTCATAATGTTTTCTTTTAGTTTTAGATTGATTTTGTAGGCATATACTATCGCAAACTTGGATTTGATTATATTTTTATTTTTAAAATAGTTTTGCAAAATATACATTAATCTCACTCACTTTATAAAATTATACATAATTAACTTTTATATTGATGCATAACAATTATAAAATTTGTCATCCAAAGTGGAATGGCCTTTCTCAAAGCCAGCATAAATACGCTTTCGGAAATTAATATCCGCGTCCGATAATTCAACACGTTTATTTTAAACAAAGAAGTTCTTATAAGGCACAACTAATGGCAGCAACCAATTAAAGCTGGACATTTCGACTGCCTTCTTCGACATAAAATTAGTCATGAACATGACTCGAAAGACTTGAAACCTTTTTATTTTAAGCATTCTTAAATACACATAATTTGCGTTTGCTCACAGCCGGTAAATATTTTCTTGGCCGAGACAGCTTTTTAAACCAGTCCGAGTTGTTAATTTTAAAATTAAGCACTTAATTGCGGTTCACGGCGGTACTTGTAAAAACTAATAGCTGGTAATTTTATCGGTAAAAATAAATAACTCACTTTAAATTAAGGGATGAAGCGATCATTAAAATTGACGATTAAGTTTTGGTCCCGCTCCCGAGTCGCTGACAGGACAGATTGGGATAAATGATGCTAGGAGGTCGTTCACGAAAACGGCGGTATAATATTAAAATATCATTATGTCATGTTTTTATATTACTTGACGCGCTTTCGCTTGTGGTTACCCACATAAACCCTTTTATGTATATTACCTACAATAAAAGTTAACTTGTAAATGCATAGGATTGTATCAGTATTTGTGCCTATTTCTTTCTCAAATTAAATATGTATATTATCTCTTTGGTCTGTTACTTTTCTTATGTTTTCTAATAATTCCATTTATTATAATACTTACTTTCATTTTCCTCATAACATTTTGTTTAAAATGAAAGTAATAATTTTACAAAACTTTATATACATCTAAACATTTGTGTTTCTTTTTCATAATTATTAAAATTTTCAAGTCTTCTACGACTACAATCTAAAAAGAAAAATTAAAATTAAACCCCGTCCGCAATTGTTATATCAAATGCGACAGGAATCTGTTAAGTAGTTCAATTACTGGATATTATTGCTTCAATGCACTCTGCCAGTCGCAATGTCGCTCAATTGAGGCTGAATTGCTGACAATGCCATCGAAAGAAGACCCTTCTCTTCTGCATGTGTTATTAACAGAACATTTCACATACACCGATTATAAGGTATTGTTACAACGAACATTAACAATTGGTAAGTAAGCAATATAAAGCCGAATTCTGTGAATTCAATTTGAATCGAATGGATTTGAATGTGGTTATTTCTTCTAATGTATTTGGTACGATTTTCATGGCAAATAGAATACTAATAATATGTTAATACAAACATAACATATGTATATAGCACCTTGTTTAATTTTACTAATTAATCATCTTCTAAATATGTAACGACATTATATTTACTTGTAATTGATTGATAGGATACGAGTCAATACAGTTCACAAAAAAAATGTTTTACTCGTAAACGAGGCCTAATAGTATGAATATAAAAATTCGCAATAAAAAAGTGTATGTAAATAAATGTAATAATAAATCAATTGGAGTTTATTCCTAGACTATTGGTATATACATTATTCATTTTTAAATTAGAATAGTTTTCAAACAATTATAGCGATTGCACGTCAGAAATGAGATACAGAAAAATATGAAGTCATACTGAATAAAATGTGTACATTCATGTTTTAACACTGAATAACGTGTTTTGTTGTTTGAATCTAGATATATAACACTGAACACTACATATTTATGGAACAGTTGAACTTGAAACCGGCCTTACACATTTCACTCGATGTAACAGATATGTAGGCCAAGTGCTTTAAAAGCTTTTAGTGTTATGACTATTTATTTAATGTAATTACGTTTTATAAAAGTTGGACCATTTTGCCGAGGCACGTTTTGATGTAAATTAAATGGCTTTTGTCACAGAATATTAAGAATTATAGTGTTATATTTCACAATTGTTATGTCGTGTATAATGAAGACAATAATAATATTGTCTATTCATTTGTTGGACATTGTTTTTATATTGATGAGTCCATCTATTGTAGGATTTCGATCTTGGCTTTTCTATTTAGGAGTGTTCTTGAGTTTTTTTTTATCTATGCATACTGACAATCAGTTACGCTAATAATAAACATTTGTTTGGTAATGATAACTCATTCATTCATTCATTTCTGTCTAAATTTTGCCAATTAACCATTGTAAGCCATCAGTGTTGAAACTACGGGTACCAGGGGCACATGAATAGAGAGGCAATCGAGTGGCCGCGGCGAGCCAATTACCGCTCGCGTCAACAGTGATTTACGATATAATGGCTGGCCGCTCGACGCCTACATTGTATAAATGCCTCGCGACGGATGAAATCTGTTCAGCGCTGAACAAGCTGAACGCTGAATGTTACGGTCAGTCAGTAACGTTTCGGTTTAAAGTTTTTTAAGCCAGGTGTTGTTTTAACTTTGCGTTGTTAAATTGATTGTTTTGTGGCTGTGGCTGAAGGTCGATTTAATGACTAAATAAGACTAATGAAATTAAATTGGCTTCGTTTTGCCATTATTACTTTATGTTCAGACAATAATATATACATGGTTAACTAACCTACATTAACTTTAATGTTAGCAATAAATTTTAAACACGCCCAGAATACACTAAACATCGAAAACTAGTGTCTTTAGTATAAAGATAATATTTAGCACTAATTGTGTAACACCTCAATCACTGAGCCATAGATAAAGCTAGACAATAAAGACCTTTGATATCATATGCCGACTCGACTGTACAATGAACATGAGATTAAAAGACAACGGTCATTACAAGAACAATAATTAATACCTATGCATTTTTGTATTATAGTAAGATCAACATTGTCATCATCAATTTAATTTTGATTGTCAGTTAATGACCGACTGAATCGTATGAAATAAGTATTAAAATACATGTATACATGAATTTGTAACGCTTACAGGCCTTCACTACTCATCCGAGCATTACGAAATTTTGTACAAACATTATTAAGGGTAAATAAAAAAATAAAAAGTATAAAGATAAATAATAAGCAAGGATATAGAATTATAAATTGACGACAATTTGTTGAATACCGCGTGCGAAGGGCAGAAGCTAGTTTATTACACATTTTCAAGACGTACATCTTTATGACTTATTATTATAAATCATGGTTTTACACGACCGCAACACAATTACCCTTCAACGTAAATCCTGCTACTCTAATACTACTAAAGACAGCATGGATCACGTTATCGACCTTCCACTTACAACCCAATTACTACTCGATCAAATTAAGAATAGGACTGACTTTCGGCTATTTCGTGACATCATAAAAATACCTTATATTTAAATAAAAAATAAAAAAAACTATTTATTTTCATGTGTATATTTTTGTTTTGTACAAATAATTAACGCTAATTATTTTAAATCTTTTTTGCAAACCATACTTTCAGAAAGGAAATTTTACTTCAAAGTCATTTTTATTCCTATTCTTAGTTTGATCGCATAGTAAGTACCTACTGTTTTCGTTTCGTACCTCTGTACCAATGTGTCTTCTGCGTTCGTCGTATTTCTGAACGTGACGTCATCGTTTATCGTACCTCTGTACCAATGTGTCTTCTGCGTTCGTCGTATTTCTGAACGTGACGTCATCCTTCATCGTACCTCTTTAAAATCGTCGCTTCGTCGTACCTCTGTGCTAATTATGTACTCTGTGACAGCGCTGTACACATGCAGTTGATATATGCGGTTAACTGTACTGCATATCAATGTGCTATCAGTTGACTTAATCGGGTCGGGTGTGGCTCGAGCAAATATATAAGATTAGTTTTGACTTAAATCTAAATTTATATAATTCTGCTTAATTTGTTTTTTTTTTATTTTACCACATCTAGCAATAACATCTACATCTAGCAATCATTAACTATAGCTGATGTATGGACATTTGCAACATCTGAATCATTGGCGGCTTTTTTTTTCGTATAAAGGTAGCATAAACATGCAGTCGTGATTATAAGTGCTCACAGCTGCCCAGAGATCTTTGTAAACAACCCTGAAGGATATTATTAGTATTAAAGGCTACGAGTATATTCGTTTACTACTTTAGTTTCTAAAAAAGTATAAATTTAGTGTAATTTCAACAGTAAACAACTAAAAACTTTTACGGTGTCCGACGGTTTACGTCCACGCATTAGAAACTACTAACTTAGTTTCGTACATTTTGTTCGTTTACTCAAATACCACTTGGCTTACATATGGCTGCAATAAAATTACTGTGGTTAAGAGTTTGATAAACGTGTTTTTCATCAATTGTTCCTCTTTGCGGCGGGTAAGCCATTGGAAGCCGGTATAAAGACATTTTCTGTGGAACTGACGACAAAAGGAGTGCACAAAACATGTAGGGTTGCCCGTTTTAATAGCTCTTTTATTTACTTGTATAATAAAGTACCCCAGCTAGAGTCTATAGCAATCAGGAATTATGTTTCTTCCTATGACTAATAAAATCAGTAAAGAAGTTTTAGGATTTAACTAATAAAACCAATAAATATGTTTTCTCTTTGTACAGGTATATGTGTAGTTCCCTTTTGATAAAAAAATATTTCATATTGCTTATTTATTATCGTATAAAGGTAGCAAACGAACATGCAGTACACCTAATGGTAAGTGATCTCTGCCATCCATGAACATCAGTATTAATTTCAAGTACGATTGAATCTTACCTGAATTTGATCACTGATGCGTTATTACCTCCGAGGTTACTTTATGGTTTTCCAGTGCTTTAAGCTGTATAGTGCTTGTCATTCTTCTATTGTTAAGTGGTACATCAAATTGAAATTAGTTATTTCCAGTTCCAATTACTTTTTAAGTGTACGATTTGGAGATCTGATTTGTTCTGAGGTGCTAATTTAATGTATGTTTATACTGGGTTTCAAACTTTCTGTTGTATTCGTAGTATTGTGTGATTCGTAGAATGATTTATAAAATCGTGAAATAAAAAAACATACCTACGCGGGTTAAAATTAAAACGTAAAGCGTTTAAACGTCAGCCCTAAACGCGGTCCATTTGTCGGCGAACGCGGGAGCCTCGCCTTTATACCGCTCCCCGTGCGTCCTGCACAAATGGAATCTCTATCTACTGCCGAGTACTCCGCTTTTTAGATCGTTCACGGTCGAATACTCGAATACAAAGTCAGGTTCAGCGAAAATAAAGCAAAACCCATTCTAGCACCGTCGGTTTTCAGTCCCTCGCAACGTTAACTCGTCAAATAAATCTCGCCGAATCGTTTTTACAGCGAACGGACGAGTTATTCGATTTTAAACATGACTTGCGGAACATGAAAAAGATAGTGTAATCTTTTAGCGCACCTCGGTACAGTCAATAGTGGGAAGTTCCGCTCGCGGCTAGTTTACAGCGAGCGAGCATTCAATAACAGTATTTTTATCTTTTGCAGGTAAGAGCGAACCGGCCGAGCAGGTGAGAGTTTTGTTCTCTTTGCGGTCCGCTAGCGACATGTGTGAACTTTATTATGGTCGGTTTTATTGTTTGGGCGGGCGAGCGCGTCTCACCTGCGTTTCGTCGCTCGCCTCGCTTTAATGACCGCGATATCGCTAATGTCGCATATTAGACGCTCACTCGACGACTCGCCCGTAAACACTGATATCTACACGTTTTTCGTGTCGATAGCCTGCGAGCGGGCGTTAGCGTATTTACACAAATACTTATACTATCGCTGAACAAATTTACACGCAACGGCTCCGCATGAAATTTATCATAAATTATGGATCCGTGTATAAAAAACGTGCGTGGCATTGTTTGCGGAGTCGTCGATGCGTGTGAACTCGGTTCACGGTATTGTTGGTCGCGCTAAACGACTAGCATCATCATCTATTGAGCCGCGAGCCGAAGCGTATTAGAGATCGCATTAAGGTTAACTCATCGCATTAGCACTCATAACAATACCGTCTGAGTGAGGCGAATCGCTATTTATTGCGGTTATTTTTAACTGACATTAAATTACGGAGCGCCGAGCCGCTTATCACGACACTTTATTGACCTATTCATCGCGTCCCTAATAGCGGACACAAATTGTTTTAAAGGCAATAAGAGATAGGGAATAGATACGTCGGAGGGCGTCGTCATAATAATCTGGCGGGAATCCGAGTGCGTCGTTCGAACGTGAGACTATAAACGTAAAGTAGATCGTTGATGGCTGATTGATTCATTTCAGTAGATAAAGTCACGTTGTAAGGCGACCGAGTTTACTGCTTGGGATTTTACTGTCTTCGTGGATGTAGGTATAAGTCGGATCCGGCGTCGCGCCGACATATTGTGCGAGGCTAATGGCTTTTGCAATATTTATGGCTCCGATTACAATGATTCGACGAAAGATGAATCTTTTATTTGTGTCTGTATCTAAGATAGTAATATTGGCCATTCTGATTTTAATTTTGTTATCATGTTTAAGCTTTGTGCGCTATGCTTTTAAGAATAAATATTTTAGTATTTGAAGTTTGTATTTATTGATCAATGACAATACTGTGATACATTTACAGTATTGTATTTCACAGTATTTTGAGGCATATATTTACATACCATACAAATCTTGTCAATGAAGCATCTTTTTGTTGTCATCCAATACGTACCTATATACATACAATTAGATAGGCTTTTTACAGATATTTTTCAATTATAAGGTTTTTTGTTAGCCTTTTCGTTAACTTATACAAACACAAACATACATTCTCAATGCCTCATATTCTTTACGTCAGAAATGTAATTAAAATATTCTGTCTAACGGAATGTTTATAAACAGCTAGTGAGTGAGTAAACACGAAGTTTGAGCCAGTGGAGGCAGTTCCGCTATTCGGAGCCAGGAAATTGCGAGGATTGCGGGGATGGAGCGGTTTGTGATTGCGTGTGAACCATCTGTCTATGTAATGGCTGTGTAACTTAAGTGGACACTGCTACCCATGTACCTGTCAGAAAGTAAAATAACTTATTACTCTTTAAAAGTGGGTAAAATGATGTTTGTTCCTCTTCGCTAAAAGGAAATTGATAGCTAGCAAAAAATATTCAGTCGAATTGGGAACCTAATCCTTTAAATTCAGTTACTAAAAAAAATAATTCAAATTCACAGTTAATTTGGAAATCAGAAAGTGATTTGCCTTTTATTTCACCCGAACTGTGTGAGAGGCCGAAATCTTAATCTTCTTTTGGAACAATTTACACTAATTGAAGATTTATCGACTTATAAACAAATAAAAACCTTGCAAAAAGAGAAATAATGAAATAAGCAATAAAACAAAAGACAATAGCGTAATCTCCTCAATCACCTAATAGGTACTTGCAATAATCGTGATTTGAAATAGCAATGAAAACGTTAGACATGACGTCACAGCATAATAAATTTCCCTCCGGAACTCACAAAGCAATAATAGCGGCGATGAGGAACGATAAGATATAGAATGAAAACATAGTTACAAAACGCAATTAGTATAATCCACGAGATAAAATCCATCTGATCTATTAGTTGCAGCTATCGCTGGCTATAATCTAACAGGCCGGCCTCTTTCAAGTAATTATTTCTTCAATTTATATTTTATTCCTCGCGCGGCTATGTTGCTATTCAGTGTTTTCTAAAAACCCAAAGTTTTAAAGGCTTAGTAAAACTTCGCCAGGTGGTAGATTTCGTGTAGTTCGACCGGGGACGCACCACCGCCACCCTCATTATCCTCCTTGAAGCAATTTATTGTGTTTCGGTTCGGAGAGGCGTGGTTGCCGGCTATACTTAAATGATATCGAATAGGATGCTTGACAAAATAATATCGAATAGGCTTTTCTTTTAACTATTTTGTATTTTTTGTTCTTTGTTCTAGAAATGAAAACAAATGACTACAGAATCATCTGCATCATAAAAATCATTCCTCTAAGTCGCATTTTACATTTTAAAGCAGATCTTTCAGTCTTTTGTTATCTCCTTTTCAACTTCGCCTCACAATGCTCAAACTAGTCTGAGTAATACGCTATAATAAGAGTATACGGGCAGAGTGAGAACCGCAAATGTTTTATGAACCATGAACCATCCGCGCTACAATGTTCACAAAGCAAAGCGTTTATAATACCGGTTTTAAATTTTTAATACCGCAATTTGCAGAACCGTCCGCGTTTCTGCGCTCCTAGTACTGCAACACGGGTGCTTTGTGCTGCATTTGCAACAGACGCTTTGTTGTTCAGTTATGTAATTCACTTTGATGCTATTTTGTGTATAGGATCGCGGGAAATAAGAATGTAGTTGTTTTTATCTACAACTCGTTGACTATTCATATGGACGATTTGTTCAATGGAAAGCAAAAGCGAATTAACGTTTGAAAACGAACAAAAGCAAGTTTTAAGTATAATGTGGTTTGTTCAAATAATAGTATACGTTAAAGCAAATAATAGTAAACGCTGCAGTAAACACACAATCGCAGTTTTTAAGTTGAAATAGTGTAAGTCCCAAGTCTGTTATGTATCTAGTTCCCTAGTACTGCTGTTAAACACTATCGAGAGAAATAATCTCATCTTTTGTCTTAATGGAATATTAAACATTGAATTTTCCCCGTCGCATTTAGTCACGTCTAGAAAAAAAATCTTAAAGTTGTTTTGTACAATGTGTCATTTGATTAGTTTCCAATGCAATTTAAATGTTTGTTTTTCATTTATTTTATCACAAGTATGCAGTACTATTTAAACGAAACGAATATCCAAAATATTCACTGCGGTTCTGCAAAAGATAATAATTCGAAATGTAGAATGTTGAATACGTTTGAATATAGTCACTCGCATGAATAAATCCGCTTTGCTTGTGTCCACAATGTTTATGTAGTACGACTTAGCGTGAGGGAGCTGAATATAATGTTTTAATTATTTAATGAGGTAGGTGCGGGCGAGGCCGACACATGGCCGCCGCCCGCTTCCAAATGTGGCACTAATTACAACCACTTCTAACTAATCACCAACTGGTGGCAACTAATAGTGGGCTTTAGTTTTTATTCACAAAACATGCTATCGATGTCATTAGATATTTTTAGTTATCTTTACAGATATGGGTATCGTAAAGAAGGAATGTAGATGTAAGCTGTAATAACTCCATAAAATGATAATATTTTGATGGAGACATAATATATTTATTATGTTATATATTTCATGCAATTTATTGCAGAATTCGTAAACGCGGAATTTATAAATGCATTTCAGGTAAAGGTTCTATACCTTTACCTGAAATGCATTTAAGTATAAACGTAGGTAGTTCGACGTAGTTAAAATGGTAATATAATCCGGAATTCTCAGCACTAACCAAGGCTAATATTTATCAAAAATCTCACGAGAAAACCGTTTGTAGGTAAAAGAATATTTTTGTATTAATATCTATCGTTTCCTCTTTATCTGTTGTCGATACCACAAAAATAACTATTGTTAAACGGTGATCAATATTACCTGTCAGATATAAGTAGGTAATGCCTACTAATATCGAAATATCGACGAGGATTACACTGTCTGAAAGCATAACATTTGTTATCGGGGAACTGAGTTATTGCCCGGTTATTTTTAACGAAATGTGTTTTCTCGAGCCACGAAACTGACTGCGTGGGTGATGCCAGTGTACTGTGTATACAGTGTACTAGGGCTGCCATTAAACCTGGATTTTGCCCTGGGTTTGACATTTTCTTTCTTTTTGAAACTTGGGTGTTTTATGTCTTCATAGAGATCATTAACTGAATGTTATGGAAAAGACAAGACTTAACACAAATAATATATTTGTAACAAATTCTCTCGTAAAGAATAACAAGTATTTAAACATGAATTTCTTATACACTTTTTGAAGGAAAATTTCGATTGCACCCAAAATATTTTGTTCGGCATCTGCAATTAAGACGATGACAGCCCTATTGAATTTAATAACCTTCCTTATAACGCTTTTATTGTATAAGAACTTGTTTTTATGTTATTTGTAATAGCTTTGCGGATAATTTATATGAATTATCGATATAATATTATTCAGTATTATCTTTACTATTGAATTGCTGGTATTTTGTCTATCCCTCTTTATCATCTTTATACCTCAGGTTTTTCTGTTAACTAAAATAGATTTCATCTTATTTTATTTGCAGTATAATATTCAGAAATTACCTTTATTTATCTTACAACGCTGTTTTCATTATTTCGAAGAAACCTTGCAACGTACAAGCAACGCAAATTGGAATTTTAATCATCATTACCACGTTAATTAATATTTCATCTTACAAATTGTATTAGCCGAATTTTCTCAGCAAAGTAACCTTTTCTGAGAATAATAAGTATTATTCCCTCGCCTTACTCTTTAATGAATTAATAAAAGTTTTAATTGGACCGGCGGAAAGCAATTTCGGGCAGATAACTCGTAGGGTCTGTTTTGACAGTGATAACTGAATAAATTTTCACTCGGACTTGTTTGTGTTTTTCAGTAGTTCAACGTTCCGGTGTGATGATTATGAAACTAAATGTAATAAAGTGGGAATTTTCACTATTAACTTTCATAATTTAAAAATAACCATAGTTACTACAATCATTAAGGTCTTTGATGGACTTGATACTGAGGATGAATACTTGGTGTCTTCTTACTCGCTGATTGATGAAGTTCATATCAATTGTAGTTGTGGTGGACTTCCACGGTCCAATTTGAAAGAAACAAATGTTTAAACGTCCATAGACAACTATGACTACTTTGGCTTTATGGTTAAGTCTGTAGTTTGATTCTTCCATTACTATCTTAGCTTCATGCTCATTTGCTACTTTTGAGTATAAACATCATTAGCGATTGCAAAATAGAAAATCACCCTGATGTTGTAACAGTAAGGACAGGTTTCTGGTCACGTGTCCACAATTCCTTTGTACGTGTGACAGGGATTCTCGGGGCTCCCGCGATCCGTCACGATGGCTATCTCGGTCCGACGAGGATTCCCGCCAAATCAGCTATGTTGCTGCCATTTCTTGTGTTAGAAACGACATTCCATTTCTTTAGTGCCATTGTTCGTCATTCTGAGATGCCTTTGCGTGTAAATTTTTGTGTTTTTCTTTTGTTTCGTTTTCTTTTCCTTCGAGTGAAACTAAACAACATAACCTAGATATAATTTGGATCAAGTTCTTGATGTAACTATTTTTTTAACAGAATTACTTCTAGATATTACTGAAATGATTTAAATATTTTTATTGAATTACATTTATTATGTCAAGATCAAAGGTAGTCTGTTAGGTAGTAGTATAAAAATGGATGCTACGTATATTTGTTTCTGAGCGGCAGAAGCTACTGTGCCTCTGGAAAAATCCTCTCCAAAAACGAAACTGGAATCATTAATATAATAAGCTTGCATCAAACTGATATCATAATAATAGCGTGGAGGAACGTTTCTGTTATTAAGGATTCAAGATTCCTTCTACAAGATTCACACAATACCAAATACGGTTGCAACGAGTGTCGGTAAATCAGTGTTAAGGCTTTCTTTGCGTCGCTCGATTTATGGCGAGAGGGACCACTTTTCTGCATTTCCACTGGCTTTGTAACGTGCCTAAGACGGCATCCAAATAGACTGATAGAGCAAATGTTTTCTCCTAAAACAGTTGAATAGGTCTTATGTAAAGCTGCTATTCGTTAAATCAACTTCGTACGTCCACGACCTACGAATATGTATAGTTATTGTTACAAAATTGTAAAATTGACGACTTTTTAGTTGGATTTTACCGTGGGCAGAAAATTTATTCATAAAATATAGAATAAAAACGTTTTTAAGTGTTTTATTACACGTGTTTTACTTTTATTTTAATTAATTATTATTTGGTAAACATTTCAAATTTAAAGCAGGAAATTAATCAAGCGAACCAACCAGTATGGACCAAGCATGCCCCCCGCATGCCATCGGAACTTCGTAGACGCATATGAGACTAAATTGAGTATGTGTTATTATATACAATGTATATATAGTTTGAGTTCTTGCAGGTTTAATATCTAAACTTAATCATATTTCTTTCCTTTAATTGAAGTTCGCTAAAGTAAGTACTAAACACTAAATAATTATACTGAGCAAACGTAATGTCTGATCTTTCAGTTTCGTACAAACGAACATGTTCAAATTTCTCTACCATCCTCCTAACGCTTCAAAAGTAACGTCAATAACCTATAAAGAGTACAACTTTACGTACGCTTCAATCAAATTGGCTCAAGCGATTCCCTTTATTCCCTTCCCACCGGTTTCATCCAAATTTCCGAGCACCAATAAATTCCGACAAACTCAAGTAGACGTTTCAATCAACACGTTCGCGTTTATAATGCCTCGGATTCCACTACCAAAAATAAAAACTCTTACCCCGCAGTCCGTTTTGATGGCAACGCATATTTCAAAGCAGAAAAGGTTTTGACAATGACAGAAATAAATGAGACGTCTTGTATTTGAAATAGTAGAACGATAGTGAGGGCAATCGATCACAGTAGCTCGCACGAATTGCAACATTTATATAGATCTGGTCCGTGCCATCCCGGTTTTATCCGCCGTAAGATTTATATTACGCGACACCTCCGGCCCTTTGAAGTCGGTAGATGGAGGGAATAAATTCCTACCGAGCGCCGCCTCTGTTTTTAATTAAACCGGTATAAAGTCTAAAAGTTTATTATTATTCAGAAATACCTTTTGCGGTATCTGGACGTTATCTTTATCCCTGTAAGCCTTTGTCTTTCTTTGTTATTAATCTCCAACGCTAATTACTCGCTTCTGATCCGACGTAACCCAGATATGATATTAAATGTTATCGTAAAAATTATTATGGATAATGAAATAATGCTTTTAACGACACTCAATCAAAAGATTTAAGATTTGCACTTTAGATAATGTGCGATCTGAAATTATAAATCATTTGCTATTAATTCAGGTATTAACATTTTTATCAGTAATCCTTCATAAATGCACGTTCAGAGTTTTAATACTTACTCATACTCATTATCATATATGAAACAAGTATCATATTAAATTGTATTGCATTTTAAACAATGATGGTTCCACTCGAATGTAACAAGTCATTAAGGTCGTTACGCTCAAACCAATCAATTAAAAATACATATCGGAATCAACAGCAGAAGATCGTAAGTAAAACATGATCTGTTGTGTAAGCATTAAAGTCATTATAGGAAGCTCGTCGGGTGAGTCAGGGCTCGAGTGTGATCTCCACTTAATCCGGTGGACGAGGATAACAGCGCTAACAATGTGATAAACCCGCTTCGAACACGTCGCACTCTCTCGCAATAACTATAAACTATCAACCGCAAACGTCTGCCATCTTGTAGCCGGAGTCGATGAAATATCCACCTCTCACTCACTCCACCGGGAGAGATGCGCCATCTCCCTCCCCCACCCGGATCGAGCAGACAAGCGTCTGGCACGCCGTATACCGGATGTTGACACCCTTCGACTTTTCGTCTTCCCGTATCAATTTACCGACGCTACCTACGATATTACTCGACTGTTTGCTGAAGTTAAACTTTTTGGTTTGTGAACAGTTGAATGCTTTTCTCCGATTTTACAGTTTGTACGATTTGAGTTTAATAGTTTTGTCGTTTCCAAACAGTTACAATAGAAGTAACTGATAGAAGTAATTGGCAGGTTTTATTTTAAAAACTCGTTTCAATATCTGTTTTCTCACTGAGTTGTTAACGTAAATAGAAAATTTTGTAACACTTCAATAAATTATAGTAATCACATGAAGATTTTATCTAACAAATTATCATATGCAACGTCTGTCTAGTATTATTCATTAAAACGAGGATCTAATAAAAGAATTATTCACTGCACAAACAATGGAAGACTTCGATAGACGTTTTTATGAGTAACAATTGGCGGCCGCTCGTCTGCGCCGCCCACACCGTCTGAATACCTACTCAGCTTTGTATTCTCCTGGTATTGGAGTTTAAATTACACGAATTAATCCGGGCGGGTACTTCGCTTCCCGAGGGATGAATGTGCTTACGCTCTCTATCTCGCGTGGTATTTTTCTTTCGAGTTTCTAAACTGATTTTTCTCTAAACGTTGCTTGTGTTTCGAAACAAAGGAAGAATAAACCGTAGTTTAAACGTCCTCGCTCGTCGTTATTGCACACGTGTTTCGTGTTTACTATTACATTATTTGAAGCTCACGTAAAGTTACACGTAGTACCGGGCGTTTAGTTTATCTATGGTTTATCTGCGCGATAATTTATTTGAAAACGCTCCGGGCAATAATTTATTCATAAAAACTGAATTTATGCGACGGAGGCCATGAGCACGTCTTGTATGTTGTATATTGAAGACCGCAAGAAGTATTTTAGCGATTCAATGTTTGAATAATTAGTATGACGATCACAAAGCACTTTCTCAATGGCGCGATGTCCCATGAATTATTTATCGATGGAGACGGGAGCGGGACGACTGCCGCCCATTTTATTATTGCGAATTATTCTTTTTCTTTTTTACTTCGCACGAACATAACGTTATACACGTAGCAGTATTGACTCGAATTATGTTAATTAGTTTTAATAGCGCATTTCGTCGGTTGTAAGAGCGATTAACGTCTCGGGTTGACGTCTCGGGTTGACGTGGAAAATGATTTATTTCGCGATGCACAGCAAATATGAAGACAAGACGCGCATTCAATGCAAATATGCGGTACAAAAATAGTGGGGGGGAATGAATTTTAATTGCGCGTTTCTCGCGTATTGCTTGCGGTGGAATGACATTTATTTATTGAGATTTTAAAGAGTACTTGTGAGGGTCGGGTGCGGCAAGCTCGACGGGTTCTCAAACTGTTAATCAATTACACACACCGCTGGTCCACGCTTTTTCCGCAGCGCAATGACAATACAAGTATCGGTAATAAGTACGTATGTATGTGATGCGTGTTGTGTGCCACTCGGCCGGCTTCGCGCACGAATGCCTCGCGAGTGGGTCTTAGCGTACAAACTAACTAAATAGGCTCATAGGAACGTATTTTAAGTACCGGTACTCGTACATTTAGGTACCAGGAATTATATTCGTCAATAATTTTATATGACTGAAGCCCACGAATATTTTGGAGCTGTTATCGTGATAAACTCACGTATGAGTATAAGCTAAAGATAGTAATGAATGTACAGTCTATATAATTAGTATGACATCGTACTAACTAAATAATAAGTATGACGGACCTGTGTACCATGGTGACTTTGTAGGTTTAGATCACAAAAAGTACTGTTAGGAGCCTATTGAGTTGACTCTTTCATCGGATGAATCCATTGTACCTATCCGTACTTTTTTACTGTATGTTTGTCCATATGTATAATGGACAACATGCAGTACTGAATGGTTATTTGCTACTTAAATTACAAAAACGACAAGTTAATTCAAATCGTTAGTTCTATATTAATCTTGTGCTGGATATAATTTAACAATATATGTGGCAGTATTTTAATCAGATGGTACATTTAACTGGGGAGATATCACCGCCACCTTCATAATCCACAAGAATTGCTTCACAATTCTTGTTTAGATTTTAAAGAGCCGTGGTTGACTTACGCACACGGCGAATATTTTAGTGCTCTGGAATAGCAACGTGTCTGTGGTCAACCTCAAATATGATTCAATCGGATTTGGTGTTAATTACAAATGTCCATGTGCGTGGACTGCACATGGACTGCACGCTCGTGTGCTACCTTACGACGATAAAAACCGAGGCGTTCGCACTACATTGCGCTACACAACTACACCGCTTCTTAGGAGCTTCGGAGCTAAATTTTTTTAGCTAGACATGCGCATATAATCACAATAGCATAAACGCGGCAATCTTACAATAGCATAAACGCGGTAATAGCCAGCACTTTTGATTACAAATGTCCATGGACTGTAGAAATCACTTACGACCAGGTGGATTGGATGCTAGTTTGCTACCTCAAGACGCAAAAAAACATCTTCGGGCGTACGCGCTCCATTTCAAGAACCCGTTGCGTGCTTGTTTTTGTTCGCTTATTGTTTCGGTACAAAAATCGCCATTGTTCACACAACTACACCGCTTCGGAGCTAAGAAATCTTTGCATTACAATAGCATTATAACGCGGTAATAGCCTACACTTTTTGCCTTGTTAGTTCTATTCAGAGCTGGTTTTTGTACGCGGAGTCGTAAACTGCGTTAATTGTACGCTGAGCGATGAAAGATCGTGCATGCTCGATTTATGGCGAGGATGTGACTGCGTTGTTATCGATCTGGATTTTAATCAATACTTTTATAGAAAATAAAACGAGTAAGATTTTTGTGTTTATTTTTATTAGATTTCTTGAAAAACATTTTTTTATTTTTTTTCTGTATTTTTTATCTGTATGTAGGTATGTTTGATTTTAATTTTTATTAAAATAAACAGAACTCACGTAGTTCGCACCGGGGAGGTACCACCGTCATCCTCATAATGCTCCGTGAAGCAATTTATTGTGTTCCGATTTGGAGAGGCGTGATTGCCGGCTATACTCCCAACCTCAAGTTCGTTCAACTGATCACTTATGTCCAAGGGCGGCAGTGACTACTTACCATCAGGTGGACTGCATGCTCGTTTGTTACCTTTGGACGAAAAAAAACAGGATCGTCACAGGTGGTTCTAATATTTAAAACACACTGAAGTTTTATGAGATCACCTATCTACATAGGTATCTGTTAAACAGAGTAACTTAAATTACACTAAAACCTAGCCCGTGCCAACTAATTCTGATGGAACAAATTACCCCTACATCAGTAATGGTTTGATGATGATAAATCGTACAAACATAGCAATCTTTGCGAGATTCGGCTATCAAGTCGGGTTTCCGAATTTGCATAAGGACGTTAAAGTCCGAGACCCAAATAAAGACGGAAAGTAATTTACATATGCAAATGGTGCGTCGTTCGCATGCAAATACTTGCTTTATTACAATCGGCTTAATGTTACTTACACAGCCTCAAAGTTGCCTGGGGCGAGTAGGATTGCCAGGTCTACAGACGGAATTTCCGGACAACAGCCGACTTGAAACGACTCACTTCTTTTATTTTAACTTCTAATATGGGTTGCCAAGTCTACAGTTGAATATTCAGCTTCCGATTATTATTTTGATCGCACAATTGCTTACTAAATACGATTCACCTCTGTTTATTCGTCTCATCCTTTGTATATTACTGTACCCATTTGTTATCGACCACAGATAGTATTGAAGTCCTACTTGAGGTTGACAAAAGGGTTTCCACCATTTTTTGAGGACTGTGACGGTCGCCTAATGTAGAGGTGCGTTGTCAGACATGGGGTATTGAGACTCTTGTATAAGTGTGACCGGCAACCAAATTGAAGATTGAAAGTCCTGTCATAAAAAAGATGCTTATTGTTATAAATGGGATTAACTAGTCTATAAAGTCTGGATGCGATTTTTAAATCCAAGTACATTTTTTACCTATCCAGGACCTGTGTCTCGCATGTCAGGGCAGTACTGGTTATCCTGGCAACATGGTGGCCCTACATGTGCCGTGCGCCTGTCCTATTTGTCATTCAATCGCGGTGAAATGTGGCTTAATGTTTAATCATTCATCATTTCCATCCGAACTTACTGTTTATGCATGTTATATATCAGGTATGGTTGAACGAACAAAGAATTCAAAGTATGTTTGCATAAATTGTTTTGTTTTTTGTTTACGGACGAAGTAAGCAGCTAATATAAAATTTATGAAGCATATAGATTTATGTTCTGTATTTGAATTGTATTTATCAATCAAATTAAATACGTACAGTATTTTATCGTATACGTTTTCTCTTCTATAATATATATCTCTTTCTTAAAAACTACATCGGTGTAGTTAGTATATAAGTTGATTTATTAAGAGATACCGAGTAATTTGATTTGATACAGTAGTAAACGCCACTAAATTTATATCAAGTACCATACCGAGAAGTAGATATTAATCAGTCTAGTCGATGACGTAAAATAAACTCGTTTGTCAGTTTAAAACTTTGCTTAAAATCCTTTATTACTTTACTACTTCGTTCTTTGTTTTATACTTAGGGTCTGTCACGAAAATAATTAACTGAGTTCTACAATTCTGGTCATTAGGAACCACAAAAAGTAAAACAGAGCTCGCTGTAACTGTAACGTCGTTTTTTCTTTGTTTCAAACAAAAACTCTATTGTGAATTGGTTTATATTTAGACTAATGAACTATCATAAATATTAATTTATTGAGCGGGGCCCGAGGTGTTATGTAGAATTTGGAATCAGCTAATCATTTATTTTAATGTTAATAATATTTAAATAGAAGGTAAGCTTGTGAATTATTTTTTTTTGCGTTTATCTTATCTTTTTATTTAAATTCACAAATATTACTAATAATAAAGTAAAGATTATCCTTTTATTATTATAATTATTCAAACACGGCAATTATAGTTAATCGACATTTGAACTGTTAATTTACCTTTTCTTTAATTTAATATACATAAATTAATACTAAACTCAGAACGACATCACGAATTTTGAAAATTAAGCGCAAAGGTATAAAACTACTTTAAGACAGGCCTACTTTTTGACTTCAAAGTCGAGTTCCAGCGTTTAAAATAAAAAAAAACCCGGCTTATTCGCATGCGGAACCGGACGCACTAATTAAAATCAATTAGTCCACATTGATTGCGATTTTGTTTAATTGCTCCAAAGTACTTCGCGGTTGATTTACTGAAACGATAATTTAAAGCCGCGCTGAATTAACGCATCGTTTACATAAATGTTCCACTATTCATATTGGGGACATATAATTGAAATGTATAGCTGTGAACATTAGCAATTCATAATCATTTATCTCGGTTAGGTCATAATTGAGGAGCTGGCGAACAAAACGGCGTAACTGCAAGATACTTAATTTTACAGTAGAGCCAAAAAACTGATATCCTGCTAT